>JZKD02S1231346.1:450774-464176 GCA_000966675.3 Picea glauca
GAATCAGTTGTTACTGTGCTTAAAAAATTATACCCATTTTAAACTCATTACAGAACACTCAATGATGATCACAATAATTTAGGGAAGTAAGCAATATAGTATTCAACATCACTCATGGACATGAAGTATACAGAGACAAATATTCCTGAGGAAACCCATAAAGGGAGAAAACCTCTTCTTCTGAATAAGATAAGTAGTCTTTATTTTCTGTACATTATCATTCTTATGAGCGCCAACTCTTTGTGAGGCTACCACCTTTTTTTTACAAGCTACAACTTGTTGGGAGAACCAACTCCCTGGTTTCTCTAGAACCCACTAGAAGGAAGCACCAACTCCCTGAGTGTTCCAGAACCAACTGGATGGAAGCACCAAATTCTAGTCACACATGCACAAACCTGTATAATAGAGAACAATGGTTCTCCCTTGCACCACCCTACCACCCTAGTTTTTCTGGCTGCAACCAGATGGAAGCTACAACTCCCTATGTTCAAGAACCCACTTGAAACTCTAAGGACAACAATCCTCCCTAACACCACCCTACCACCCTAAGATATAATTTTTTTCTTGTTAAAATTTATTATAGTGATATAGTATTTATCAAGGGCTTACCAGTCTCATCACTGTTCTGCTACACTACTCTACTTTGCCTGCATCAGTGTCTTCCTGCTCACATATTCTTGCGCTTTTTGTTCTTCTTCATTTTATGCTCTGTGCGCCATGTTCGTTCTATGTGTTATGTCTCCTCTCTTCACTTTCGCACATACACTTAGTTGCCTTCTACTTGCGTGAATAACTATCCAAGTTGATTTACATAGAAAAACAATAGCCTCTCTCTGTCACAACCTTTTACTTTTATTCCTTCTCTCATCATCTATTACACTCTGCATCTCCAATGCTCAATTTAGGAATCTAAAAAATGCTTAGGAATCATGATTCCAATGCTCAGGAACAATGATTCAGTTAGTGTAACTGAATCGTAACTGATCAAGAAACCACAAAGTGAAACAAAAACCCTTTGATCAGATTCTGTTTGATCAGCGTCGTTGGATTATACACGCAGATGAATTTTTTACTTTTCAATGCGTAACCTCCAATGTGGAGCCTAGCAGTGCTAGCTTCTTCCCTATCTTCCGCTGATGTGACCTTGGGTGATTTTATCACGTCACCACGTGATTGGGAAACCCACTTTTTTGCTTGTAATTCACTATAGAGCTCCACATATGCCTTTGGCGATACTGTTTTTTTTATTACGGTCCGCTCAAGAAAAATTAAGACCCGAGCATGTTCTGACCCCAAAATTGAGCATGACCATTGATCTCCAATCCCTTGGTGATGCCTCTCGATCAACGAATGTTATTTGCCTCCGTTCCTCCTTCCACGTGTGATCCCAGTTCTCCACGAACTATTGACACATATCTCCCTTCCAAATCAACAACTACGGCTTATTTCATGATCCAGACTTTGAGAATTTCAACTCTCAAACCCTTCTTTCCTCCGTATGTCAATATTACAGAGTTGAAAATCCACTAACGCATGTCCCTTTTATTGATCAACGATCGAGATCTGCTTCGCTACTCCGAGGTTCAATGATTTCAATTCTCAACCTTCACGCTCTCCCAGAATGATTTTAGCTAGAGTCCACAGATTCTTGCCATGTGTCCTCCTCAAATAAACAGCTCTAGTCTACTCAAGACTTCAAAATTTTCTACCAAGACCAGATGGATGGCCCTTGGAACCCTTTTCGATCAATAGTCAAGATTCACTTCAGGGCTTTGATGCTTTCACTCTCTGTTTTCCTCAAGATTATTTCATACCCGGATTTCATGATCTATTGATGTGTGTCTTCCTACATATCGATGTTCCTCATCTCCTTCGACTCTTCAGGATTCTGGGATTTCAAATCTCAACTTATCTTCCTTCACTATCTCCTAGAGTGTTATTCCGAAATTGCACATATTTATGCCACGTGTCCTTCTGGCAATCGATGGCATGGATCTTCTTTGGCCCTTGGGTCTTCAGTGTTCAGGACTTTGGGACTTTAGGCTAATTGTTGCTCCATTTTCCTCTGGAGTGATCACTTGTTGAGTAAGTCATGAGTGGTGGAGACTACTTTCTGTTGATTAATAATTCTACTTACACTATCCTTCCACTGTAGTAGATCGATGATCGAGAATGCTCCCGAAGTGATCTTCATACCAGATGTTTCGTGTCCACTTCGAGACTTTGGCATTTAGGACTTCAGAACTTTGGGCAAGTGCTAGTGGTAAAAATCCCAAAGTAAAACTCCTGGAGTGACGTAACTTACTTATGTCACTTGATGATGTGTCACGAGCTGAGTAGCTTCCACGTGTCACTCAGATTCATGATTTTCACATATTGAAATGCTGATTCAAATGGACACTTGTCATTGTCGAATTGTGCCATGTGTCCTTGTTGACGTGGTCTGCCACATGTCCTTGTAGACGTGGTCTACTGACATGGTTCTTCCTGATCTAACAATCATCACATTTTCTCCAGATCTGATGGTCCTTATTCATTTCAGATTTGGGGCTTCAGGTAATTCGACTTTCAAGTTTCCAATTCTCTCGAAGTGAGATTCCCCGAACAGTAACCTCCTCAAAAATTTTGACGTGAACCAAATGTTGTTCATTGATCATGTTCTTAGATCGATGGCTTGATCTATATTTGGTGTTTCTCTTCTAGATTATCCTGTCCTTCCACTTATAATGATCCAACGGTTGTCGGGTATTCGATTGAAGGTCCTTTAGATCGATGATCCAATGGCCTTCATAGCTCTTCCTCCTGATATTTCTCTCCTTTTGTTCTTGCCATCGATGACAAGAACACTCCTCCTGTAAACATGCCAAAAATATCCCCCTTTGGCATTGATGGCAACCCTAAAATGCTGCACTATTCTGCTTATACCTCCAACTAAACATCCAGACAACACCTTTTCTACCCCTTTGACATCAATGTCAAAGAAAACATGTTGCCTCTGCGATGTTGCAGTAATTTTTGGAGGTATCATATATTCAACCAACACATACTCCCCCTCACAGGATGGACTCTCTTAGGTGACAGAAGGGATGACACCCAACTTCTGACGAAGATATTCAAATGGTGTCATGGCTAGGGGTTTAGTAAAGATGTCTGCAATTTGTTGTGTGGTTGGAATATAATGCAGTTGAACAAATCTATTTGTAACTTGTTCTTTGAGAAAATGATATTTTATCGGTATATGCTTAGTATTTGAATGAAGAGAAGGATTCTTGGAGACACTAATTGCACTAGTGTTATCACAGTGAAGTGGAATTGGATCAGTATAAGTTACCTTCAAATATGCAAGAGTTTGTATCATCCATAAAATCTGAGTGCAACAAGTAGAAACAACAATGTACTCTACCATTGTATTTGATAATGAAATATATCACTGCTTCTCACTAAGCCATGCTACTAACAAATCACCTAAGAAGAATGCACCTCCACTGGTACTCTTTCTCTCATCCTAACAATTTTCCCAATCAACATCTGAATATGCAGTTAATTGAAAATTATGATTTCTAGGATACCAAAGACCATAAGTCATTGTACCCTTCAAATATTTGAATATCCTCTTGACAATTGCTAAATGACTTTGTTTAGGAGTAGAATGATAACAACCTACCATTCAAAGATCTTTCAATATATTAGGATAGGATGTTGTGATGTATAGAACACTGTCTATCATTGATCAATATGTCTTTTGATCAACATCGGGTGAAATATCATTTTTACTAAGCTTGAAACCAACCACCATAGGTGTACTAACAGCTGTAGAATATTCCATTTGAAACCTTTTCAACATTTCTCTTATCTATTTCTCCTGAGAAAGAAATTTTCCTTCAGACCTCTGAGTAATTCACAGACCAAGAAAAAATGACAGTTCCCCTATCACAGACATTTCAAATTCAGACTTCATGGCAAAAGCAAACCGTTGTACCAATGAAGCATTATTACTTTTGAAAATGATGTCATCTACATGGACCAATACAATGATAAAATCATTGTCCTCTGTTTTGATATATAGGTTACAGTCAATTGTTCCTCTCTTGAACTGTTTGTCTAAAATATACTTATCCAATCTATAATACCAGGCACGAGGAGCTTGTTTCAATCCATATAATGCTTTCTTCATCTTCCATACAAATTCAGGGCTATCTAACAGTTGGAAACCTTCTGGTTGTTCCATATAGAATTATTATTTTAGATCTCCATTTAGAAAATTTGACTATACATCCATTTGATATAATTCAAACTTCTTATGACATGCATAGGCAAGAAACATTCTGATGGCTTCCAATCTTTCCACTGGTGCAAAGGTTTCATCAACATCTTGTACTTCAATTTGTGCATATCCCTTAGAGACCAATATTTCTTTGTTCCTGACAACTTGTCCCTGGTCATTCAATTTATTCTTAAAGACCCATTTGGAACCTATGACATTTTTACCTTTAGGTATAGGAACCATCTCCCAAGTATTGTTTTTCTCAATTTGGTCAAGTTCATCATTCATTGCTTTAACCCAATGGTCATTTTTTCTAGCTACATTAAAGTATTTAGGTTCAAGAAAAGATATAAATGAAATTTGAGATTGTTCTGAGACATTATTCAATTGCTTTCTTGTTTGAACTCCTTGGTTTAGATGACCAACTATCTAATGTTCAAGATGATTCTTCCTAATAACTCTGGAGGGTGTCTTTGTCTTGATATCCTGGTTTGAGTCCTGCAGAGTATTTGTGTCTAACTTAGAGTCTTCTCCTTATGATTCTTGGACCTGTTCATCTTCAGCTTCAGCTGTGTCCTCTGTAGCACTCAATATTTCTCACCTCTCTTACTAGGACTCCTTCATCAACCTTTAAATCGGTGCAATAAACTAATTTATACAATCTTTTATTAAAGCATCTTTATCCTTTACTATTGGTAGCATATCCTAAGAACATTCCTTCATCATCCCTGTCATCATACTTGCCAAGGTTTTCATTATTATTCTTTATGTAGAACTTGCTCCCAAAGACTTTGAAGTGTTTGATTGAAGCAGGTCTTCCATACCACATTTCATAAGGTGTCTTTTCACTGTGTGGTCTAAGGTGGGATTTGTTAAGAATATGGACTATTGTGTGTATTGCTTATACCCAATAGGTTTGATCAATTCTCTTCTCATTCATCATTGACCTGGACATTTGCTGAATTGTTCTATTTTTCCTCTTAACTACTCCATTTTGTTGTGAAGTTCCTAGGATTGTGTATTCTCTCTTGATCCCATGTTTATCACAAAATTCCTTGAAATCACTTGACATAAATTATCCTCCTCTATCTGATCTTACTACCTTTAACCTATTTCCAATTTGATTCTCAGTTAAAACCTTAAATATTTTAAATTTTTCACATGCTTCATCTTTTTCTTTGAGAAAATAAACCCAAGTGAGTCTGGAGTAATCATCAATGATCAACATGAAGTAGTTTTTCTTCCATGTGCCTTCCTGTCTTGATGGTCCACATAGATCCATATGAAATAATTGAAGTGGTTTCTTTGTTGAAGTAGAGCTCTTGGATTTAAACTATGTCCTGGTTAGCTTTCCTACTTGGCAAGGTTTACACAGAATCTTGTGGCTTTGATATTCTTGGAAGATCTTTTACTACCTCAAGATTTTTTATCTTGATTAAGTGGTCAAAGTTTAGATGTCCAAGTCTCCTATTCCATAACCAACTTTCATCCTATTTTGTCTTTAGTTGTTCAAAATGTAATCTGTAGGTTTGAATCTTGACATCCTTTACCTTCTCATTACCTTCATAACTGCTAATGAGCTTGTCGAACATTTCTTTGGCAGATTCTAAGTGCATAAATTTTACAAATTATGCTTTTGCAAGCCCACTCAGAATATAATTCATAGCCTTGGTGTTGAATTTGAATTCTAGCTTGTCATCCTTAAAATCTAGTACAACTAGCTTTACATAACCAGTCTCTACCACATCCCAGACATCTGCACCTAAATCCATTATGTAGGTTCTCATCCTAACTTTCCAGAAGGAAAAGTTTGTTCCATTGAACAGGGGGGCATTATTGGCTGAAGTTCCTTCATGGATAGTCATTTTAAGATCTAGGATCTACCCTTAGATAAAAGGAAGCAACTCTGATTCCAATTTTTAGACAATTGAGAGGGTGGGGGGGGGTGAATCAATTGTTATCGTGCTTAAACAATTATACCCATTTTAAAATCATTACAAAACACTCAACGATGATCACAATAATTTAGGGAAGTAAGCAATAGAGTATTCAACATCAATAACACACGTGAAGTATATAGAGACAAATATTCCTAAGGAAACCCATAAAGGGAGAAACCCTCTTCTTCTTAATATGATAAGTAGTCTTTATTTTATGTACATTATCATTCTTATGAGAACCAACACTTTGTGAGGCTACCACCTCTGTTTTACAAGCTACAACTTGCTGGGTGCACCAACTCCATGGTTTCTCTAGCATCCACTGGAAGGAAGCACCAACTCCCTGAGTGTTCCAACACCAACTGGATGGAAGCACCAAGTTCTAATCACATAGGCACCAACTTGTATAACAAAGAACAATGATTCTCCCTTGCACCACCCTACCACCCTAGTTTTTCTAGATGCAACCAGATGGAAGATAAAACTCCCTATGTTCAAGCACCCACTTGAAACTCTGAGGACAACAATCCTCCCCAACACCACCCTACCACCTTGAGATATAAATATTTTCTTGCTAAAATTATTATAGTGATACAGTATTTATCAATGGCTTACCAGTATCATCATTGTTCTTCTACATGGATCTTCTTTGCCTGCATTAGTGTCTTCTTGCTCGCATCTTCTTGCGCTTTATGTTCTCCTACATTTTATGCTCTATGTGACATGTCCATTCTATGTTCTATGCCTCCCCTCTGCACTTTCACACACACACTTGGTTTCCTTCTACCTGCATGAATAAATGTCCAAGTTGCTTTACAAAGAAAAATAATAGCCTCTCTTTGTCATGGCATTTTACTTTTATTTCTACTCTCATCATCCGTTACACTCCTCATCTCCAACGCTCAAGTCAGGAATCCCAAAAACACTCAAGAATCATGATTCCAACACTCAAGAACAATTATTCAGTTAGTGTAACTGAATGCTAAATGATTAAGAAACCATGAAGTGAAACAGACACCCTTCAATCAGATTCTATTTGATCAACGTCATTGGATTATACATGCAGAGGCCTTTTTGACTTTTCATTGTGTAACCTAGTAGCACTAGATCTTTCCCCTATACTCTGTGGATTTGACCTTGGGCGATGTTATCACGTGACCATGCGATTATGGGCACAACCAAAGGTGTTTTGAGGGAAACCTTCTTTTCTCCCCGCAATTCACTATAGAGCTCCACATATGTCTTTGGCGATACCGTGTGTAAAACAATTCAGGTTCAACAAATTATTCTTTCCTTGAGGTGGTTTCTTCAGAAGGGGGTAAAATTAACAATTTCTCAGACACTGATTTGTGGAGGGTTTTAGACTATTTTAGGAACTTCTCAAGGTCTGAAACAAGATGCACATTTGGAGATTCTGTATGGGCTCTAGTCCCCTTCTCTTAGGTGCTAGAGTGCCTTATGTGAAGTCACCAGGTCAAAATATATTGCAATAAACTTGTGCCTAATTATAGTTTCATCATATAAACTAGATATGTAAACTCTTTTCATTCTACCTAGGGAAAATTGCATCATTTCATGCCCTGAAAATGACACCAAAATATGTTAGTTCTATAAGTTAACTCAAGACTACTATTGAGTTCAGGCTACCACATCTTGTTTCAAAATTCTTAATGAGTTTGTGAAGATGGATAAATCCTTTCTTGGATTGAAAAAGGAATAATGATTTGATCTATTAAGATCACTTACCTAGGTGCAACAAGTCAGGTAAATAAAAATAATTGCTATAGACTTGAAGTCTTGAGTGATGTGATTGAGAGAAGGGAAACAACAAAACTAATAAATCCACCAATAAACAGATCTTGTTTTTTAATGTCCTTATTCAGTAGAAGAATACATCTTTATCCATAAATCATTCCAAATAAGATTTAAGAAGAAGAAACACCAATGTAGCAAAGATTATTGAAAACCCCTTTAAGAAACCTTCTCAGCACATACGAATTTGTCAAAAACTCATATAACATTAGCAAAGTGTTTCAAAAGAAAACATGAAGATGATAAACAAATAATGAATACAAAACTAAACATTAACTTTATTAGCAGTCGAAGTCTTTACATAGGCAAGATGAATCAAAACAGTCTTTAGATATAGAATATCAAGCTAAAAACAGGGATCGAACCCTTTATTCTTATACTTCATTAAATATACAGAGGTTTACATCAATTTCATACATTTATGATCAATCTGACATCTAGGGATATCTCAAACTAACTCCTACAAGCCCTAAGGGCACATTTTTCCTATATCTATTGATACATAGAAATAGAAAATAGTTACAACTTAGATCCTATAATACAGGAAACTGTTTTGCATAGAGATAGGTCTTTTGTTGTCTTGATTACACCTAGTTGGTACATTTCATCCTTAATCTTCTGAGATCCACCTAATCCTCTTTCATCCATCTGTTCCAATACTTTGACAACTCAAAAATAGATAACTGATATGTATTTTCATCCACCCAAAAGAGATTGTAAATCAACTTTAAAATGGATATCATACTCTCTCTTCAGATTCCACGACATATTAACCTCTTCATCTACTTTTCCCATCACAAAAATGAAATTTTGTGCATTCTTCTGCAAAATTGACAACTACAAATGTTCTTGTAGCACCAATATTTTTCCTATGAAGATTGTTGCAGGAAGTTCTTGTTGCACTCTTTTAAAGCTCGATTTTAATATCCTTCATGCCTTTTTCTTTCCTAGGTTAAAACCAATCATTACTCAAAGGGAGATAATACCTTAAGTTCATGAAAAAAAAAAGGATTTCTCCAATCATCCATCATCATTTAGTCAAAAATTAGATTTTTCAAAAACACTTAAGTTCTCAATTTGAAACTTCTCCCTGGAAGATAGATTTAGCCTCTTCAACTAACAGATCCAAATTGTTACCTCTTGTTTGATTAATTTCAGAACGAATTGTCATTTTATTTGGTTTACCATCTTCATATATGGTCAAAGGTTTTGGGCCCTTATTTCTTTGTTTACTCTATTTTCTTTGTTGTTTGGCAGAAACTCTGTCTGTTTTTGTGAGAACCTTTTTATTTTCTGCTAGATCCTCTTTCTTAAGTTTCTTCTTCTTAGCTGTGGTTTTAGAAACCTTATTTTTTGTTGATGGCTCCACATTAGGTTTTATAGGTTCCTCATCGATTAATATAACCTTATATTTGATATCATGGCTGTACATGGATTTGGATTTCAATCAGAATTTGTTTTGTGGCCTAGTACTCCTTTTCCTTATCATAATTTTATATCTATCAACATCATCTTCAGAAGAACTTGAACTAGGAGGAAAAACCTTTGTGATAGGTTCTTTAGGTTGTGCAGGGTTTGTATGTAACTCTTTTTTATATATTTTTAAATTTCATTCATCATCATAAGTTATGCCAACTTTTTACTTTTTTTGATATAGACCTTTTGTGCATGAGGGAAAGGATGCCTACCTCCACCTAGCGCATGAGAAGATCCTTCACCTATTTGAAAACTAGTTGGAGTAGTCTCAACTTGTTCATTTGAAATCTTCAAATTGGTCTTCCTTTTATTCATCCTTGAAACAAGATGTGGACTTGTGCTCAATGATGCTCCTTGCATTGAATCAAAAACTTTATCACTCAACTTTTGGGTAGGAGTATGAACTTTTATTTTAAACCTTGATTGGATCAAGAATTGATCCCATGTCCTCTATCTTTTCTCCATCTCTTCTTTAATGAGTATATTAATTAACCCTTGATGATAGATACCATGCGAGGGGTTCTTAGAGTTTTTTTGAATTTTCATGTCCATTTTATTTAGGTCCCTCAATAAATAATATGGAAGACTCGTCCTTTTAATTCTTGACAAATGGAGGAATTGTTGATGAAACAAGAACACAATATAATAATGTCCTTCACATGTGATATAACGTTTGAGCATCAACAAGGTCTCCATCCATTCATAAAATATCCAAACCCTAAGAATACCCTTGGCCCAATTGGGATCTGTGTGCTCTGGTTTCAGGAATTGATTGACATCCCCACCTGTGAGAAAATTTAAATTGACCAGCTGCAATTTGAAACTTAGAGTAGCAAATAATACGCCAGGTTAAAAGAATTGTTTTTAAAAAAATCTCATTTGCGTGACGTCCTGGATAACAACTACGAATAGGTGAAAGTACTGCCACCTTGTTGGGAACCACACATGATTTTTGATACTTAGCACGATTGAAAGAGATTACACCTTTCTATAGCTACCATCACTGTTGTTGGGGAAAAACACCCTACGGAGTAGCAAATAGAGTTCAGAATTTGCATGCAGATATGACCGAATAGAAATTACTTTCTACCTACATCCCTAGATTTAAATCCCCTTTTCTTAGTAAATTCATGGAAATATCCACCTACCTTGTTACCGACATTTGATGTCGATCCTCCATTGTGCTTGATTACTTGTTCGTAATACTCCTTCCAAAGTTGACCTGCATTCAAGATGAGCAACAACTATGCATGCATACTACTTATATACTCACAGGTTAGAAATCAAACATAAAATAATCAAACCATAAAAAGTTCATGAATTGGGATGGGAAAAGCATTCTTTTTATTATTTAAAATGAGTGAAATTTACAAAATTTGATACCGACCACTGCTTCTTGAACCTGATCCTGGGCTCCTCTTCTTCTGTCCTTCAACTGCTTTGCTTTAAATATCCTTTGGCATTAGGAAAGGCTAAAGGGTTGGGATAATGGAATATGTAAATGGGCAGAGTTTCTTTGCTATATTCTTCCTCCTTCCAAATGGTACCCCTACCCCTTCTTTTATAGGCTAGAAGGAGCTAGGTATTTGGATGAACCCTCGGTCATGCATGGCTGGGAGTTTCAGTTAACTCACCCATAGATTTTTGTTCCGTCGGCAACTTTCCTTTTTTCATGCTTCTGTTGGTCCATGCGGGTTGTTTTGGGTCAGACAGCGTGTACACGCATGTAGTAATGGGTTAGGGCATGTGGGCCTTTATACAAGAGGATTTTCAAAGAGTTGTTCAATAGTGTTTTTGGAAAAGAAAGGATATGAGTTGGCCTGATGCTAGGTAAGCATGTGTGGTGAAATTTAGGGTTATAATAGATGCCCCCTAATGTATGAGGTTAGAAGAGCATCTGATGGCCGAAATACATTACCAATCTTTACTGATGTGTCGAACGATTGAGCCCAAGGATCAGGAACCGGGAGGTGCCATCTGCAAAATAACAAATATCTCACTGAGGCAGGCATACCCATGCTCGGGATAAAAAATAGAACAATGGATACCAATAAAATACATTGTAGATCCATGTCAAATAACTATAAAGAGTAGTCGCGAACAATACACAGCAGAGCTACATCTTGAAATCAGAAAGATATACATATAGAGTATCCATCTTCCAGAAGCTGATTCAACCCGATGGCTGGAGATGAGATCTTCAGATCTCGAGATACAACTTCAAAATCTTCCAAAACTTGGGTAGGAGTGTAATATGAGTGTACGACTACACTACCTAGAGGTCTTCGACGACTCATCAGTCATGGACTTGATAATCTAGATGATCGGACTAAAGGCTTCGGTGATTTCGAACAAGGACTTGATTAGATGTTCAGGATGGCTAGGTATACGGATAAGAGACATTTTGCAGAGGGGTTGACTCAAGCTTAGTGACAAACTTCCCTTGGACAATAGCATGACAAGTGATGAGACTCAGGCAGCATGAAAGTTAATCATAAGTCTACGAAGCAGGAGGCAACGCAAAATCTCCATATGTTTGGAAGAATAACCAAATGATGGAGGACACAACTCTAGATAGTGAGAAAATCTTCCTAAGGTCGTACTACATCCCATAGTCTGATGAACAAACAGACAGATGTGCTTTATCCAAGGGTGACTCATTATGTTGCCAATAAAGAAAATACTTTTCCCTTCCTCTTTTTGGGGTATATTTGATTTTTTTTGTTATTTTTGATAAGTGTGAAAAAAGAATAAAGGAATATTATGTTACAATGGAGGAATGAGTATTGCAAACATACAAGCTCAAGGCACAAGGAAAAAACTGATGTTCTAGTAAAATGATACTCGAGAAAAATCCTCCGACAGCCAAAGGTGTCAAGACGCAAAAGCAAACTGTCACAAGGCTGGTGGATAAGGTCTGCAAATGCGGTTGATAAAATACACAATGCTAACATCCTTCGATGTAAGTTTAACGAGCCCAAAGAAGGTAAGCTCGATGATTTTTCATATTTAGAGAGTCTGAAAAAACATAAAAGGAGACTCCACTAGGGTACCTTTTTCGAAGATAGTCTAGTAAGTTCGAAAAAGGGGTGAACTAGCACTGATTAGACGTCGTTTCAAAACCATTTTAATGAGTGTGACAAGGACAAGATCACTCGGCCATTTTTTCACTTTTAAGGAGTCTGAAAAAAGCTTAACTATGGACTCCGTCAGGAATATTATTCTGGACCCATTTAACGAGTGTGAAAGAATAAGGTCACTCGACGATCTTTTCAATTTTAGGGAGTCTGAAAAAAGATTAACTATGGACTCCGTGGGGGTTTCATTTTTGTAAGTTTAGTTCCTCAGGCCCGAAAAAGGGATAAAATTATACCTGAGAGTACTCTTCTAAAGAATGAAAGTTTGATAGAGTATACCTTTGTTCATACAGTTGACCGTCTGGACTGAAAAATGGGTAAACTACCACCGGACAGATGTGACTTCAAATTTCAGTTTAATGAGTGTGAAAGGCCACAATATCGCTCGACAATATTTTCATGTTTAGAGGGTCTGAAAAGGGCTTAAAAGGAGACCCATTATTTTTTGGGAGTCCTAAGGGTGAGACAAAGAGTGAAGAAGAATCATGCAAATGAGGCTCAAACTCATATTTAGGAAAGACTATAAGGACTCTCGAGCCTACAGTGTTTTAGAGACGGCATGGGCACCATAATGCAACCAGGACCTACCTAGGGCATCCATGTTCTGGTAAGCTCTATCGCCAAGTTGCGACACTTCTAAAGCAGATATGATGGTTCCATGTCACAACCTGATGGGATCGATCCTATAGCAGAGGAAAAAGACAACGAGACACAAAAGTTGGGGTAATAACCTAACCTATATGCTCAAGTTGATTCTTGGAAAAAAAATTATG
>JZKD02S1231346.1:464226-487412 GCA_000966675.3 Picea glauca
GTGATTCCGGGAGCTACAGTGGATGAAACGAACTTCTGCTTGGACCAAGTACAAACTCCATTATCTAGCTATTTAATTCTTCAATTTTGCATTGGCTTTTGTTTTTTGGGTGGGCATCAACCTTTACAAGGTCATCCCTAGGTACACGCGGGCTGTCTTTGGACAGGCCACGTGTACACTCGGGTAGAGTAAAGGTTGCCTACGTGTACACGCGACTTTCGCCTCTACATCTCGCGTGGACCCCCCTTTTGTGGAAAAAAGAGAACTAAAGGACAAGTACTGACCCTCTTGAACTTTGTTGTGTTGGCAGGATGTATGTCCAGTGGAGGGAAGGGGAGCATGAGGCAATCAATGAGTTGGTTGCGGGAGATCCGAATGTCATGGCCGTGTTAATGCAATGTGGTTTACTAAAGTTCTTCCTATGTCCATTTATGCGAGTGCAACCAAGGCTACTGAATGCCTTGATTTACTACTGGCACCCTGATGCAAAGGCCTTTATGCTAGAGGGGAAATCACTGGTGCCCACCACCGAGGATATTTATTTTTTGACTGGCCTCTCAAGGAGAGGGGAACCAGTCAAATTTAGGACGTTTCCTATGGGACCGAGTAAGATATTGGAACTGATAGCCGAGAACTGTGAGCCTGGGACTGACTGTGAAATCTCCCAGGTACCCATCAGTAAGATCACTAACTTATCACTGCAGGCGATATTATTACTGATTGGGCGGATTACCGACTCAACAGCCTTGCATCACGCGTCCTGCGCACAGATGAACTGTGCTATCCAGTGCTTGAATGCACAGATTTTTGACTAGAGTACCACACTGCTCGAGTGCATGAAGAGGTAATTGACAGATTGCCAATAGCGGACACAAAGGAACTTTGGGTTCAGGATGATTTTTTGTTCATTTTTCTTCGAGAGAGTTTTGATCTTTAGTCCTCGGGAAGTGGTATGAGGACATCAGGCCTCTTTTCCTGCAGTGTGTATATGGGAAGTATTACTGCCGTGATAGGGTGGTGGAAGGACCAATGAGTCCTTCAATGATGACTTCTTTGCATGGTTTTCATGACAGATCCCTGTGATCGAGGATTACCCATATGCAGGGATAGATTTTTCTAAAGATCCTGAGAAACTCGTGCCTCCTGGTGAGGAGCGAGGGGAGATGGGTAAGTCTCCACCTGTGTAGTTTTTTTGTTTGCATATGTAATTTTTATGTCATTTTGGTTATATATATCATTTTTTTTTTGTATGCTAGAGTATTTGACGGGTATACGTTTGTTGCATGTAGATGTGGGACTCGTGCAACCTGCCAATTATGCAGGGAACAAGCATTGTCCATGGCCAGAAGCTGTAGTTGTCGTCGCTGGGGGAGAAACAATAATAGGGAACCTCCTAGCCGGGGAGGTTGAGAGGGTCCTTAGACGAGTTGAGTGAAACTTCACTGTACTCACTCGCACAGTCTCGATGGCAGAGATAGAGGACCTGCTGCCATCCATGTAGCCTCATGTAGTGGGGGTACCTCAGACATGGGTCTGATTGTTTAGGCGTTTAGCCCATGCTGTGGACTATTACAATAGGGCCCATAGGCCCTGAACCTATTTAGACTTTTTACGTGCCACGAGCACTTACTTGTATATATTTTTTGAGGGCATAAGCCCTATGACTCGTTATTAGTCCCATTTTTGAGGCGCTTGCGTCCATCTATGTACTATGGTTTTTTATGATGTTATATATGTTTTTTTGATCGTTTGTGTCTTATGGATCACGTGTGAAAAAATGTATTTACCTGCTTATGTAAATGGTCTTTCATATGTGTGCAAGATGCCAATCTAAAGTTTGATTAACTAGAGTATCTGTAATTTGGTTTAATCTCCTAGGAACATGAAAATATGTAATATTATCAAAGTTTCATTCTAAGAGACGTACCCTAAAGAATCGTTGGTGTAAAATTGGATCATGAACCTGGCATACTTTGTTTAGCTGGGACACAACTAGTTGAGCGTCGAGATAGACCTAGAAATGAGAGATACCCAATGACAAGGCATCACAAAGCAACTCAATAACTGCACTATACTCAGTGACATTATTTGTGGTGTCACCTAAGCATATACCTCTGGAAGATAACAACTGGCCCTAAGGTGTAAAGATTACCCAAGCTGTGGAGGCAAGCCTCTGAGTGTGCCGACTAGAACCATCTGCATACCCAACGAACATCTCGGAATCGCTTGACATCTTCCATATTAACGAAAAATAACATCAATGACACGTCCATAACACTTAAAAGAAACTAAAAAGTAATAGTACAAAGACTATACATATGTTACAAAAGGTTACCCACAGTGACCTGCCTATGAGTAATATTTCTTGAGGTAGAGCCCATTTCTAGGCTCCGCCAAAGAATTCCCTTCAAAATCAACCAGATGATAAGCACCCTTTTTTAATACCTCTTTTATCATGAAGGGTCTGAACCACATGGGTTTGAATTTTCCTGCCCCCAGGGTGTCCTTATCTTGGTCATAGACTAGGACAAGGTTGCCTTCAGAGAAAATCCAAGGATGAATAGACCTATCATACTAACACTTGAACTTATGTTTGTGAGCCTCGTTGGCCAAGGTCGCATCACGACGTTGCTCATTGAGCTGCTCGAGGTGTACTAACCATTCTTCAAGTGGAGAAGTGTCTGGCAATAATTGTATTGCCAATTTTAGAGATGGGATCTGACATTCGATGGGAAAAACTGCCTCCAACCCGTAAACGAGTTGAAAAGGTGAGAAACTGGTTACAGTAGTAACAGATGTTTGGTAATCCCATAATGTCGAGTATAACATCAAATGCCAATTTGACTTGGTTGAGTTGATAGTTCGTTGTATAATAGTCTTAAGAGTTTTGTTTACAACTTCCACTTGCCCATTGGCTTGGGGGTAGTAGGGTGATGAATTCTCTTTCCGTAACCCAAGATTTGATGTTAATTCAGACATTGACGTAAGATGCAGTCTACACCTCACCGATACAATGTATCATTAAGTATGAGAGATAATTCTTATCCTGATGGCGTATACGCCGACGCTCATCATGAGATGCAGAAGTGGGGCACTTCAAAGTCTGGAGATAGATAAGTATATCTCTGTACCAGGGATCTGAAGATGTGATCAAAAACATATCGCCCCAGATAGGTGATTCTTCAGGCACAACGTCACTTGACTCAACCGGAAGTTCCGAAATAAGCTCTGCGAAGACCAATGAACTTTTGGACTTTGCTGAAATGAAGTCTAAGTCAAATTCCTAGAGGATGACTATCCATCTATTGATTTTTTCACCTATAACCCGTCATGTTGACATGTACTGGAATGGATTCATGACAACAATGATGGTGGTCTTACGAAACAGAACATAATGACGGAACCGTTGAACAGCATGAAATGATGCCAACACAAGTTTTTCGATATGAGAATAATTAAGTTTAGGTCCTACAAGGCCTCGGCTCAGGTAATAGATCATGTATTATGAGAATGAATCATCTTCCTGAACTAAAACCATGCCAATAGTTGACTCTACGGCAGCCAGATATAATAAGAAATCTTTGTTATAGTTAGGTAGCCGTAGTAGAGGCACAGTTGTGAGGGTGTGTTTTAATGCGTCGAAAGAGCATTGAGCGGCTTCGTCCCATTAAAAAGGAACATCTTTCTTTGGTAGGCACATAAATCCCTTGGTGATTTCGGCATAGTTAGCGATGAAGCGTCGTAAGAAGTTCGCCTTGCCTTGTAGACTCTGAAGTTGTAGGATTGTATATGGGGGGGGCAACTGGATTATTGCCTCCACTTTCAGAGGATCGAGCATGATCCCTATTGTTGATACGATGAAACCTAACAAACGTCCTGACGTTATGCAGAAGATGCACTTGTTTGGATTCAAGTGAATCCTAAAGTAGCGACATCATTCGAAGATTAGTCTAAGGTGTGTAGGATGATTCGTTCTCTTGCAAGATCGTGATGCTAAATCATCTAGATAGGCCTCGACTATATGCTTGAGATCATGAAAAGCAAAAGTCACGGCCCGCTGGAAGGTGGCTCCAGCATTTTTAAGACCAAAAGGCATCTTACGATATGCGAATGTACCCCACGGACAAATGAATGTAGTTTTTTTGATGGTCTTCGGGTTTGATTTGGATTTGATTATATCCCAAAAAACCATCCATGAAAGAAAAGGCTTCGCAACTAGCACATTCTTCAATGATCTGGTCGATGAACGGTGTTGGAAAATTATCTTTGGGACATGCCTTGTTCAAATCATGAAAATCGGTACATACACGAATCGTGCCTTGTTTTTTATTGACCGGCACAATATTTGACACCCATTGAGTCAAATGGATAGGATAGATAAAACCTTCCTTTAGCAATTTCTCAACCTCAATCTTGATGGCTGCTGCTTTCTTGGGATTAACTAGACAAAGATTCTGTCGAACCGGCTTGGCATCAGGATATGTTTTGATTTCATGTTCAACTATTTTTGGATCGATACCTGGCATTTCCTCATAATACCAGGAAAAAATGTCGCGGAATTCTTTGAAAAGATCCATGTAGATTTGAATCTCTTCGGGGGAGCAATCCGCTCTGACGAAGACGTTCTCCACGACGACAAGGTTTCGAGAGATGTTGATTGGTATAGTTTCAGTGATAGTTTCCATATTTCCCTCAGCATAAATTTCATGTGTAGCTAAGATATTAATATGACATGGCTGATCTCCCGTCATGGTCACGGTGAATTCTCCTGCTTCGATTCAGCTTAACTCTGGGAGAAAATATGATCTGTGGTGAAGATCTTCCCAAGGTTTGTACAGACTAGTCATTGCTTCGATTACTGCTTCATCAGAAGGCAAGACTAAGTCTAACAAATCAACGTTAGAGAGAGAGCCCTGAGCCCAAATAGGCTCTAGAAGTGGATCTAACTCTTGTGTAGGAGTCGGATCAGTGTTAGTTGAAGCTTGTTGGACTAAAGAGTACGCTACTTTAGTGGTAGACAAAGGCATGGACATGTTGAGGTGCCCTGTCTCATCCATCGTGGCTGAGGGGGAAGGAAGAATCCATGGATCCTCGAAGTAAGTCATGCGGAATGACAAAAATTGAAAAATCTCAACCTTATGGTGACTAGATATAAATTTGATATCGCCTTGTGGAGGTGGGTAATCGAAGGTACCCATCAAAGATGGTCACAAACCAACTCCTACATTGACGACACTTGGTTGAGGGTTATCAATCATCAGGACCGTGGATGCCCCCAAATCTGGGTCAAGTTTGGAGAAATACAATTGATCGATGGTCATTATCTATCCCTCGTGTGGAAACAACAAGACCCATAAAACTGTAGCAACCACAACTTGCATAGCATAAGTCTAACTCCATCCTAACAAGAGGTTATAGTCGAGGGGAGCACTGAATACCTATACTTTGACACACATGGTCTTCCCTCCTAAATGCACAGGGAAAGAAGGAACGATGCCATGTGGTTGGAACGAACGACCGTCGAAAGCAGTGAGGAGAGTAGGTGATGGAGACAAAACGGACTGGCCAATGGCCTTCCAACATGCCAATGACATAACGCATGTCGAGGCTCCCTCGTCGCCCACTGTGCGGAAGATATTCTGTGTAAAAAATTTCGTGGGGTAAGCCACTACTATCTGAAACACTATGTGGAAAGGAAGACGAGGTTTTAAGCTGGTACCTAGATTACAAGTCTCAGTAGAGCTCAAAGCGGTTAACAAATCTTTTCACTGAGAAGGGAAACTTTGGAGGACCTCCAAAGAAGACATCGCATAAGGGGTTTGTGATAAATCCTCCACCACAGAGTAGTTCTGGGTGGCCCTTGTGTTTGGGTTATGAGAAGCCTTTTTTAATGCACCTTTTGGAATGTGTGTCATTGTTTCTCCCAACCTCTTCTCAATTTGTAGAGGAAGAGATGGGAGGTCATCTTCTTTACCCTTCTTAGAAGTGCTTGGTTTACTATAATCTTATGCTCTAGTCGATATAAAAGCATCACCCCTAACCATATATATTTTTTCGGATGAGGGGTTGTTTGGAGGTGGGTAATTTTCTTAGCTGCCCCCTTCCATACTTGCAGAGGCTTGAGTTAGATTCTTCCCATGCTGAAATGGGTTTGTCAACACCACCTGTTGTTGTTGTGTGACAAAATTTTGGGCCTTTGCAAGACGAGGACATAGATGGGTTGGGTGGTATTCTGCGCACAAGTTGCATGGATACCTCACCTTCTGTTTTTCAGTGTTGTCCCCGCCGGCATTATCGTTGGGTTTTTTATCCCCCTTACCCTTCTTTCGTTGTTTTTTATTCCCTTCAGGCTGTTGGGTGACCTTTGGGTTAGTCGATTGCACTGTGTGTACTTCTGACGTCTGGGTAGGGGGAGCAGCCAAAGTAGTAGTTTGGTTGGCCATTGTGTGTTGTATGGATAATTGTTGCAACTGCTTTGTCAATTGCTCAGCGGGCTTAGTTTGTGCTAAACCTACGATACCATCTGCATGCAGTCCAACTCTCTGTCTAGTTTTATCTAGTATTGATCGTGGCACATATGGCAAGATGTTGTATAATAAACCGGCCTGAGAATAGATGAGCTCAAACTGTTGAGCCCTCATAATGGAATCTTCTTCAGAGAAAACTCTGGATGTCGCGACGTCTTTGGATAACTGCGCGACCAAAGACTTAAGGAACCACTCAAGTAGGAATGTTGGTGGGACTGGTACTTTGATTAAACTCTTCCGACGTCTCCATTATTGGATGTGATCAGAGATATGGTCTGTTGTTGTCTATTCAAAATTTGTGAGAAAATCTGTGCCAGCGTCGTATCTCACAGGTAACTGGAAATGGTTAAGGAAAGCCATCGCCAATTCACCAAAAGAAGAGTATCTTGAGCGATCGAGCTAAATGTACAATTTCGCGGCACTCCCAATGAGAGTGCATTGAAACAATCACAACTGTACGGAGTCATCTTTCAATGAGTTAGATGAGCACCAAAGATGAAAGGTAGTCACATGATCTCCTAGATCTTCATTAGGCTTGGCTTCAAACTTTGGAATGTCCATTGAAAACTTCATCGGCATAGGAGGCCAATGCGTATCGTGACAAATGGGGTCATTCAACAACCTCGTCAAATTTGTCAAGTGTAAAGTCGCCAGGAAAGGTAGTTTGGGTTGTTGTTGATAACCTGGGAAAAAGGGTCCTGGGGTTTGACTGGAACCAAGTTTCTAGGAAAAATTTGGTTGTTGGCCCAGATTCTGGTAAAAACCATGGCCCTAGGAAGCATAAGGATTTTGCATATGTGGAGACATCATAGGCTGATTTCCCAAATAGGACATAGATTGTTGGGCATGCATTTTGTTCGAAGGAATTTGGGAAGGATTACCCCATGGCAGTCCCGTAGGGATAGGCATAGTAGTTTGTCTGGGGTTCCAGTGATTGTGGAAATAATTACTTCAGATTGGAATTCCGGAGGAGGGAATAGATCCTTGCCCTGAATTCCAAGGTCCTACTAAGTTTTCCCCTTATGCAAGAATAGTACCCTGCCCAGGAGTAGATTGTCCAAAAATGGGGTTGCCCCCAGTCGGGAAATCGAATGATGAGAAGGTGTAGTTACCAAACATTCTATTCCAAGAAAATGATGTCAAACCTACCGACATACTATGCGAAGGTGGTCCTTCACTCCATTCTCCAAATAAACTATTGCGTGTAGGTTGCCCGGTGGATTGCTGATGCGAACCACTGAGCGAAGGGGACAAAGGAGGGATATGAACTCCTGCATAAGGAAAAGTGTTAAAAGGGATAGGAGTGCCCCCCATGTGACCTTGCAGAGGAGTGCTAGAGCTCCCTGCCCCCATACCCAAAGTCTGTAAAGTGGAGTAGGACAGTACAAGACTTGTACACAAACTAGGCATACTGTATGAGAATGGAAGGCCTGTCGCACTAGGTGTGAAAGGGGTTGTGGCCGCCGCCAAAGACGGATTCATACCACTGTGCAAAGTAGTTGCAATCGAGACCATGGTGGCTTGGACTAACGACAGTAGGTTAGGAGATGACTCTCCTGTGGTGACAACCATGGTGGGAACTGAAGAATTCCCAAAAGGAGTAACAACATTTGTTTCCATTGTTGTGTGAGGCACTGTTTGGCGCTCATGAAATTGAATTGGTATAATAAAAGGTGCCAAGAGATCAGTGGTTGAGGTGTCAACCAAGCCAAGACCAGTTGATTCAAGGCTCAAAATGGTCAATTCCTCTGGGTTTTGTTCGGGCACAATGGTTTGTAACCCAGATTCTTCAAAAGACCCTTGTTGGTCAGGCTTCTACCTTAATGGTGGCGGGGGTGGCTCCAGTGTAACCGGTGGCAGGCCAAGAAGCCTTCGTGACTAGTGGAACTAGGGATCCTCCACTATGTGAGAAGATACAATACACTCTAAGGTAGTCTAAACGCTCAAAAGTAACACACACTAAGAAAAAAGTCCCTAGAAGATAAGACAAGCAAACACTAAATTAATTGGAAGAACAGTTACAACAGCCAACACTAGAGCAACTTACCGGTGCAAGTGCAACTCAAACATGGAAGCACCCTCTGAGTATACTCTACAAAGTGTGGCCCAATGTATGTCTTAGGTACCGCGGTATACCCCCACAGTCACCTGTGTATGTCCCTAACAAAGATTGGCAACTAGGTTGCCAACACGTGAACAATCGTCAGGCGAGTACAGTTGAAAGTCGGGTAGACCACAATGAGCAGGGTATCGAGCCGAAAACTTGTCAAGGGTATTGAGAGAAAATGTTCTAGAAGACAATTGAGGACCTTGAATGGATTCGAGACCCACAAAGACCCATGGCAAATGCAAACAACGGAATCCCAAAACAAGCCCTCTATATGTGTTCTCCACTACGATTGGTCTGGCTTTGGAGGGGTTATCTTCGCTACCTTTCCGCACATGACCTCATGTTTATCCCCTGTGTTAGAGGGGGGTCCTGGATAACTTCCACGAAACTGGACCTAGACACTCCCTATCTCAGACTCCAATGTTTGATTTTAAATGGCCTTAAAGAGTTTCCTCTCCAACCTAATCCAAGGCCCTAGTCCTGAACTAGTTTGTGAACCCTACAAACATAAAAGTATAGTAGATTTTAATTTTAGTGTTACTTTTATGGCTTCGTCTTACGTCAAGGGGTATGAAGGTGAAACTGATGATGTGTAAAAGATGAAAGCAAAAAATGAATAAAAAAGCTGGAAACAAAACTTTTATTGAATGCAAAATTTCAACAACTTTTCAAAAGAAAGATTTTTTAACTTTTCTAAGATTTTGGATAGCAAACTCAAAGGAATTTCACTCGACTATGAGCTACTTATGATCTAAGTGCACTACAAAAACTTATGAAATAAATACTTTTCCCTAGCCAATGATGCAGAAACACACTCTTCAACCAAAGAAGAAAATGAAAAGAGATTTTTTTATTTATTTAAGTTCTAGTAAAGCAAGAAAGGGAAAATATTGACAAGAAAAAAACCAAGAAAAACAATTTTGGCTTAAAGCGAAGATCGCAAAGAATCAGATTAAAAATTCACACAATAGAAATTGTAAAAACAATGACTCTCACACTTGTCTAAAAACCATAAAAAAAAACAAAAAAACTGACAACGTTTTAAATGAGAAAAAGCAAGCTAAGGGTAAAAGTAATCCTAAGCTACTGACTATTCAAACAAAGATTCAAACACCTGAGAGGAATACTTATCAAAAAGTATCATGTACAAACACGTGAATGTCACTCAAACAGCACGCGTGCGAATGCGTGTTGAACAACAACAGAGGGTGTGTACACTCATGCTGACCTTGTATAGGCCATGTGTATATATAAACTCTAAGAAAAAATGAAAAATAGACAGACCAAACTAGGAAAAGACCACTGATATTGATAACCAGGATCCCTTGAAGGCTTGGATACTCTTTCTAACAGAAAAAAAAAATAATGCAAGGAAAAATAATGAGGCAAAAATAGTCTGAGATAGGACTGTTAGCAAACAATACTCAGACAGAATTTCAGAAAACCCCCTGAGAATTTGTGATTCTAACAGGGAAGAGGAGGACTGCCTCTGAGGTTATCTAAACTCCTACACGCTACTTCTACCTCTACAGCTAGCGTTCACACATGTGTTGTAAGAGGATAGGGTGCGGGTACACACGTGCAGGCTGCGTGTACCTCTGTAGGTCCCGAAAAACACAGTCAAGCAAAAGTCAGGTAAAGATGGTATGGAAAACTAGACTCCCTGCTAGCTCAGACTTTACTAAAATGATAAGAAAATATGGGTAAGAAAAACTAGTCTTTAAACTACCCAAAAACTAAATAAAATTCCAGGAACCCTAAAGAGTTTGATCCCCAATATGTTTGCCAATTCTGTTGTTGGGGAAAAACACCCTACGGACTAGAAAATAGAGTTCAGACTTTGCATGTAGATATGACCGAATAGAAATTACTTTCTACCTTCATCCCTATATTTAAATCCCCTTTTCTTAGTAAATGCATGGAAAGATCCACCTACCTTGTTACCAACGTTTGATGTTGATCCTCCGTTGTGCTTTATTACTTGTTCGCAATACTCCTTCCAAAGCTAACCTTCATTCAAGACAAGCAACAACTATGCATGCATACTACTTATATACTCATGGGTTAGAAATAAAACATAAACTAATCAAACCATAAAAAATTCATGAATTGGGATGGGAAAAGAATTCTCTTTATTATTTAAAATGAGTCAAATTTACAAAAGTTGAGACCGGCCACTGCTCCTTGAACCTGATCCTAGGCTCCTCTTCTTTTGTCCTTCAACTACTTTGCTTTAAATCTCCTTTGTCATTAGGAAAGGCTAAAGGGTTGGGACAATGGAATACGTAAATGGGCAGAGTTTCTTTGCTATATTCTTCCTCCTTCCAAATGGTACCCCTACCCCTTCTTTTATAGGCTAGAAGGATCTAGGTATTTGGACGAACCCTCGGCCATGCATGGCCGGGAGTTTCAGTTAACTCACCCATAGGTTTTTGTTCCATCGACAACTTTCTTTTTTTCATGATTTTGTCGGTCCACGCGGGCTGTTTTGGGTCAGCCAGCATGTACACGCGTGCAGTAATGGCTTAGGGTGCATGGGCCTTTACACAAGAGGATTTTCAAAGAGTTGTTCAGCAGTGTTTTTGGCAAAGAAAGGATATGAGTTGGCCTGATGCCAGGTAAGCATGTGTGGTGCAATTTAGGGTTATAACAATCACCTCCGATTTGTAAATGTTTATGAGTTTCAAAATGATGATTGGATTAAATCTTACCTTATTGAATCTTTATCGTTTGCATTTTCATTTCAATTCATGACTATAAGCATGAATTCAAACATAAAAACTTGGGTCATTTTCATAATAATTTTCCATATAAATATCATTTTAAAATCCACCCATATGTGATTAAAATTCAAATCTTGTGAAATGGTTGATTAGTCCATTATCAAATCTTTGTTTTATTATGGTTGTTATGAATTCAATGGTTTGATATTTCATTGTTGAAATTTTTTGATGTATGAAGAACCCTGGTTAACTATTGATATTCTTCTCATGAGTTTAAATTTCATATCAGCATTCATGAAAATGAGTACATGCATAGTGTACTTGCTTTTTCTCCTTACCTTGCTGGCCCAAAACATTAATGAATCTATTCATTATGTGCATAGGGTTTTGTACTCTGTAGGTTTTGGCACTCATCGCGAGAGATGGTTTGGAATTCTATGAACCTTTTGGTTTTTCGTTCTCCCTAACTCTCCTATCTAAGTTATGATAGCCCCCAGACTCTGCTATTTTCATGCCTTCACTTTCCACTCAAACCTGTTTCTATTGCTTGTCTATTGGGAACCTAAAACTATCTCGAGTGATTTCTATTGCATCCTTGTCACAGTGGTAATGGCACCCGTAGTCGGTATTGAGTCGAATGGATGTCAAGATTTACTTTCCCATGATGAAGCTATTGATGATCTAAAGGCTCATGGGTGGGATTTATTCCTCAAGAAGTTCAAGGGCTATAATATCCAGGTTTCCAAAGCTTTTGCACAAACATTTGATGGCTTCAAAGACAATATTGGAGACATACAGTTGGAATTGATAGAGGATTTTGTGAGCAAAGCGACAGGGCTCCAATCAAAAGGTGAGAGGTGGTTTTAAAATTCCAAAATAGAAGAGGTATTGTGGAGTTTATTTATGACCTCCCCTAAAACCAATTGTTGTAAGAAAGGTATTCCTATCACTATGTTAAAACCTAGATGGCATAGTCTACTTTTAATTCTGAAGCAATTCGTTATGTGTGAAGGTCGATACGGGCTGGTTTTTCTGTACCATATCTGTTTTCTTATGAATTTCATAGGATTTGAGTTGGATATTCCCTTTTACCTATTGATGAGTCTTTACAAAATGTCCAAGCGTTACAAATGACAGGGTATCAATTCAAGTTTGTTTCACCACTGACTCGTCAAACTCTTGTTGGTTTATCACCTGTCAAAGATAGATAACAATTGGGAAACCTTTATGATAAGAAATGGATTTACCCAGGCCGATGCTACATCCAACCCTCTTTTAACTGCAAACCCTAACTCGGACAGGCCAGTGGTTGAAAGACAGTTTGTTAATTCAATTGATGGACCAAAATTTATTGATGAAACTCCTCTAGATAAAGGATTACTATGTAGGTTTTCACCCGAAAGATCTCTGGAACAAGTGTTTGTCGAATTAAAGGAAAAATATCCTCATATGCCTGTGAATGATTCTATTTTAAACTAATGTTGAATATGTTGCCAAGAATCTCCGTAAAGGAAACAAACAACAAAGAACGGATTTAAGTTTCAATAATAAGAATGTTGGTCATTTTCTTTCTAGAAAACTAAGAAATCGAAAGGAAAATCATATGAGCTCAATCGATCCAATCGATATCGATGATGGATGCTAAGATAGTGATATAGAGGATTTCTTGTCTCATGAAGACCCAAAAAATTAGTGTTCCAGGAGAGAGGTTATTACCCATGTTAAATAATATGACTTCATGACCAATTTGCCCCCATGTATTAAGGGTAAAGAAGGATTTTTGGGTATCGGGCACAACCTGGAACAAACCACAGGTAAGATTGAAGATCCCCTTGTTGACTATGTCCCACACCGATATGTCATCAGCCCGATACACTGTGATAGTTGCCTCCACTGGGTAGAGCGTTACTATACAGATGTTCTTCTCTTATAGGCCCGAATTAAAACCTTGACTTCTCAGAATTCTTTGTTGAAACAAGAGAAACTTGATATCAATGCACATACAGAGAGGGAGAATAAACGAATCAAGAGGGATGGAAATATAATCATTAAGAACATGACCAATTTCAAAGCAATTATAAACTCTGAATTGTCAGATCCCTCTCTGGCTAATTTTTAATGGTAAAACAATTTTGTTTTGATTTCATTCAATTTTGTTATCAAAGTCGAAATAGATAGATTTGAATTTTGATTTCATTTGCCAAAAATAAGACTAGCTACATAATCTATGATTTTGTAGCCATACTCTTTTGAATAATAATTAGTAATTAGTAATTGTTTCTTTTTTCTAATATATCATATCGGTTTCGCAATTCTCAGGGAATGGAAGATTGTGGTATTGATTGCTTGGAGAAAAAACTTACAATGATGCGCTCAAATGTTCAGTAGTTTCTTCTTTTTTATGTTTTATCAAACTTTGGTTTAATTTTGAACAAACCAACTCATCCATGAGTGGTTACTATTTTCGCTATTTTTGAAATATTATACATTTTTTGTGGATTCAACTCTATCATGTGTGATATGAGATTTTGAATCTTGAACTAGTTTAAATATTGTTTACTGTTAGTAGTAAAAACATCTTTGATTTGGATGCATTATGGACATGTAACTTTCAATACTATATGGACAAGATTTTCACTCTTTGGATTTAGACCACCATGGAGCTTTCCCATTACATTTTTCCTTTTATATTATGGAATGTTAATATTTTATACAACTTTAGTCTTATCAACGTATGATATTTCATTTTATTCAACACTTTAAATTATGTTTGTAATATGTTGTTCATATATTACATCTGTGATCATTATTTTATTTAAATATCATTGATTTATGCTTGATGTTAAGAGATGTATTACATGAATACTTTATATTAAATGTCTCTTACTATAAGTGTTCATCATTACAAGATCACAAGATCTATATGTTTATTACTCTATTCTTATATCTTTTCCCTGAAAATACCTTTGAATTTACTCTAGGAATGTTAGCACAAGCATGTTACAGGTTTTTCTCACAAGCACGATAGCAAGGATTTTGAATTGTGTAGAGACATAAACTTAGTAGTTGATTAATCTCAGGTTAGTTTTACTCGTATTTTATTTATGTTATTAGTTTATTTATTAATGAAATAGGAACAATTTAAATTAGCTTTGACTGTTATCTTGTTCTTGTTTCAAATTATGTCTTATCTGTATGTGTGAATTCTTAGATTTTAAATTATTAAACAAAAAATATAAAATGTATGTGCTTTCTTTATCTACTCCATAAACAATTGCAAAAAACATTGATTTTGCAAGACATCCACCAAAACTTGCAAATTGAAAATACCATGTTCATAATCACATGCTCATGTTTATGTTTTAAACTTTTAAATAATTAAACCCATGTACATAGTATCATAGTTTGTTTTAGATTAGTTTTTTTTTCTTTTGTTTTCCTAGGATTTTAGTCGGCTAACGGAGCCATTAAATCCATCAGGACATTTCACTCCAAATGGCTTGGGTTATTTACCGCATTTGACCTTCCAGTTGAGGGTGTGTCATTTAGTCCCATCAACAAATGGTGCTAGAAGGAGGGCCTGAATTTAATTGATGGCACGTGGAGGTCACAAGACTCCTCCCCCAAACACTCTCTCTCTTGTCGTAACCCATAGTCGCTCAGACAATAACGTTACACTTGAAACAACAACTACCTCAATCAATAACCCTGATATTCCTATTGAACCAGTGACACCAGTTCCTCAAGGGGCCGACATCCAAGAAATTGTTCGTCAGTCACTCATAAGAATGCATAGTGACTTAGCCCGTATCAGACAACCGGGTAGGCCGCTTAATAAACCCCTTGATTTCTCAGATATCCAAGAACAACTTCAAGGCACTGGTCTTCTCCAAAATACTTTAGGTGGAAATACCACCAATCCTATTGAAACACTCACTCCTAGAGCAGGAGGACCCGATATTCCACCATCTCCACCTGATTCTTCTCCATCCTCTTCAGGAGGAGAATCTTCAGATGAAGGCAGCTCTTCATCAAAACCATCTCAGCCTTCAACACCACCAAATCTCATGGAAAACCAAAACAATCTTGCCAAACCTTGGCTTGATCGGGATTTTGTGGCTGTACTCGGACCCCAACACCAATTACCGAAACATTCGGAGAAATGGATACCCAAATTTGACCCAGATTCAAAGAAATCCGTCGAGGATCACATCAAAAAATTCATGTTTGCCATTAGACTCCGAGGTGTTGAATAGGAGGTTGTAGTATGTAGATTATTTCCTTATACGTTTGAGGGAAATTCCTCCACATGGTATTTTTCTCAGCATCCCCAAACCATCGTCTCTTGGGATAGGTTTGAAACTTGTTTCTTGGAAAAATTTGGAGATGATAAATCTCTGGAAGTGCTGGTTATGGAACTCTCTAGCTTAAAAATGAATCCTAAGGAAAAATTGAAAGACTTTAACCAAATATTTTTGACATTAAAGAACAAAATCCCTACAGATTTGATGCCTGCAGAAAGCCTAATTGTTGCATATTATGCTAAATCCTTGCACAATAACATAGCCATATGGGTCAAAAGGTCTAAAAAGAACATGTTGTTAGAAGCCTTTAAGGAGGCAAGCCAAATTGAAAATGATATATTAAGCTTAAAAGACAAACTTAGTAGTGAAGCTGAAAAAATCTCATCTTCTATGAAGAAAATAGAAATTCTCACTACGCCACCTCAACTTAAGAATCAACATTAAAATTTAGACTTAGAAAGCTTGCAGAAAGCTTTCCAAAGATTGTCTAATTAGGTTGTTGACTTGAAGAGATTAGACGAGGAGGCATCCATAAGAAAAGGAAGTTTTAAACCTCCTTTCAGAAAACATTTTCCTCCTAACCGAGCAAACCTGACCACATAAGGTCTAAATTTTGAAAGTTTACAGTATGCTTTGCAAACCATCTTAGAAGCACATGATAATTTTGCTTCTATTCCTTTGGAAAATCCTGACGATATAGTTGAAGAGGAGGTACTAGAAGAGGAGGATTCATATCCTCCTGTTTTTGGTCACTTATCGGATAGTATTTTCCAAGAAAACTTCAAAACTGTCCACCCCTACAACACAAGAAGCGAAACGCAAAACAAACCTCCTTATGAGGTGAATAAAAATATGTTTTCGAAATAGTCAAAACAGACTAAAATTAAAAAAGGCTTGGCAGCCCCAGTTTTATAATACGATTTGATTGAAGATCTAAAAAATTGAGGGCTAATATTTTTGTTTTTGAGCTGCTGAAATTTCCCCTTATTTTGCAGAAAATGCTTCAAAGTATTGTTGAAAACAGCAAAAAGAACCATCCTAGCAGCAAAAAATCAACATAAATTGATTCAAATGCAGCTAAAATTTTCCCAGCTAAAATGACATCTCAACTTCCAGATAAAAGGGACTTAGCAGAAAAAACTGTAGCAAATGTAGATAAAATTGTTTTAGGGACAACAACAAAAAATCAGCAGAATTTTGTTGTTAATGCTCAAAAAAATGTCCTGCCTTTTTTTATAACCTTTGAAATTTTTAATCAGAATGTACATAATTGCATGGTCGATTCCGGTGCATCATCAAACATGATGCCTCTATCTGTTTGCGAAAAAATTAATGCAGAAGATAAACCTTTTGATCTTAAAATCATTCAGCTAGATCAAACTAACGTTAAAGTTATTGGTGATCTTAAGAATGTGTTGATTAGATTATCATCCAATCCTAAGTTTCATCAGATAATTGATATTATCATTGTGGATATCCCTGAAGTTTATTGTTTGTTTTTAAGCAGGGATTGGTCAGAGCAGTTGCACAGTTACTTTGCCATAGATTGGTCTCACTTATGGATGCCTGAAAATGGACAGCCCAACAAAATCAGGATAAACAGAGAATGTTATCTTAAGCATATCGTAACTGAGCTGAATGACATAAATGAACCTTTCATTGCATCTAATAATTAATTTGAAATGTAGGGAATGAATACCTTCTTTGGTAATTTCATGATCGAAGTCTCTCCCATCACTGATCCTACGCAATAATATGAAGTTGTAACCTATACTCAGACATCAACTATGCCAAGTATGTCAAGTACTTTCGACGACACTTAGATATGGTCCTTATACTTTGATGGATCCAAATCCAAATAAGGAGCAGGTGTTGGTTGTGTAGTCATCGATCCCCCAGGTAATAAGACTTTCATTGCTTTCCAGTTAGAGTTTGAATGTACCAATAACACGGCTGAATACGAAACACTTCTACAAGGACATAGGAAGGTTGTGGATATGGACATGTGGAATTTGATAGTATTTGGTGATTCATAAATCGTGGTCAGGTAGGTAATAAATTCCATACATTTATTATCACCACATCTGAAAAGCTACCAGATAGAGGTATGGAGTTTAATGCATAAATTTTCAGCATTTAACATAAATTCCATTCCTAGGTTGAGTAATTCAGAAGATGATTTATTGGCCAATGTTTCTTCTAAACTGTTTCTTGATGAAGGTCTTTCCCCTAATGTGTTTTCAATTGAATTTTTGTTCAGACCATCAATCTCGGATAACATTACAAATTGGAGAGTATTCGACGATGACCAGCAGATTATCAACTTCTTGCATATGGAAGATACTTTCCAAGGTGCAGTCATTGATGAAGGTACTCACGATGAGAACCTCCAAAAATTCACGATAATATCAGATCCTAGATATCCAGAATCGACATCCGATATGGTAAACTCTATCCCCAGATCTGTCGTACGACTCGAGAAATTTTATGACTTTCATGATAAATTCAGAGGGGCAGTAAATTTTAAAACCAACAGTTCTTCTTTGATTTATGAAACAGTTAATTTAGGAACAAAGTATAATCCTCAAAATATTAATCTAGGAAAGGGATGTTCCGAGAAAGAAAGATCATCTTTTATAAATTTATTTAAAGAATTTAAAGATGTTTTTTCCTAGACATACGATGACTTGAAAACATTCGACCCTAACACCATACAACATGTTATTCCCATGAAACCACAGAATAATCCTTTTCAATAGAAATTGAGGAAGATTCATCCTAAATTAGAACCCACTGTTAAAAAAATAACCAAATAAATTACTAACTGCAAAGATAATTTTCTTGGTTGGGCACACACAATGGGTGTCTAATTTAGTCCTTGTAAGGAAGAAAAGTGGTGAAATTTGAATCTGTGTGGATTTTTGGAACTTAAACTGGGCATCTGATAAAGACAACTACCATGTTCCTCTAATGGAAAAAATCCTACAACAATTATCTAGTTCCGAAAGACTATCTCTGCTAGATGGTTTTTCAGGATACAACCAGGTCCTCATGTCCCCCTCAGATTAGCTTAAAACCACCTTTCACACCCCGTGGAGCACTTATTCCTACAGGAAAATGCCTTTTGGAAAGATAAACGTCGTTGCCACTTTCTAGAGAGAAATGGATATTTATTTTTGTGGCCTCATTAACTAGTCAGTCATGGTCTACCTTGATGATGTCACTATCTTCTCTAAAAACAAGAAAGATAGCGTGTCTCACCTCAGGGTTGTCCTGGAATGATGTTGCAAGTTCGACATATCTCTAAACCCTAAGAAATTGGTCTTTGCAGTGGATCAAGTTAAAATTCTTGGGTTTATAGTGTCTAAGGATGGGATGATTATTGATCCTAAAATAACCCAAGCTATTGCTAAACTCCCCCCTCCTTATACCAAAAACGCCATGCAGTCATTTTTGGGCAAGATTAATTTTGTTAGAAGGTGTGTCCCAAGTTCCTCAGAAATGGTCAAACCATTACAAAATTTAATTAAAAAAGTTGTTTTATACTGTTGGGGACCGCAAGAAAGTCAGGCTTTCGAATCAAATAGAAAATCAATAATAGAAGCCCCTTCCTTGATGAGCCCCGATTTTTCTCAATATTTCACTCTTTATACCTTTGCTTCTGACCGATCTTATGTTGTTGTGTTAACATAGAAAATTTTTGAAAGAAATAAGATACCCATTTCCTTCATGAGATCAACTTTTAAAGGAGTAGAGCTTAACTACCTAGCAGTAGATCTACAAGCATATGTTGTTTTTAAAGAAATAAAACACTTTCGGTCATACCTATTGAAATCCAGAACCAAGGTTATTGGTCCTTACCCAGCTGTAAGAAACCTGTTAGTACAAAAAGAACTGGATGAGAAAATGGCAAATTGGATAATGTCATTACAAGAATATGAACTTGAAATAACCCCTGCACATATTGTTAGAGGTCAAGGCCTATGTAAACTAGTGGCTGATTTGGTTGAAGAACAAGAAATTGAAATAAACACCTCAACTGTGAATCAACCTAATGAAAAACAGATCAGTTGTTCACAAGTTACTACCAATTCTTGGAATGAGAACATTAAATTTTATTTGACACATAGATCTGCTCCCCGCAATCTTGATCCTAAAAACAGAAAGGAACTTAGGCTTAAATCTGCATCTTTCCATCTAATAAATGATGTATTATTTCGAAACAAAGTTGGAGTCAGAAAAAGTGTTATCTGAACTTCATGCAGGTGAAGCCAGTGGTCATTTCGGTGCAGATACCACCTCTCATAAAGTATTAAGAATGAGATACTATTGGCCTACCTTGTTTAAATATGCCCATGCGTTGTGTCGTAAATGCATAATATTCCAAAAGACTGTGGGATGGGTAAAAAAAACATCATTCCATTTGTTACTGTAGATTCCCCTTTTCAACAATGGGGTCTTGACATCATAGGACCAATTAATCCCTCTTCTTCACAACAACACAAGTATATCCTAACGGTGACAGATTATTTTACTAGATGGTCTGAATTTGTACCTTTAAAAGTGGGGAACACAAATCAAGTAGTATCTTTCCTGAACTCTCATATCATCACTCGATTCGACATTCCCGAATGTCTGTTTTTTGATAACGCCTCTTACTTTTCATCCCTTAATATGAACATTTTTGCTCTGGAAAAAGGGATTAAACTAAAGTATTCTCCAAGATACTACCCTAAAGGAAATGCCTTAGCAGAATCGACAAACAAAAATTTGATCAAGATTATTAAAAGGACAATTTCAAAAAATCACAAAAATTGGCACAATGCACTATATAATGCACTTTGGGATGATAGGGTAACACCAAAATCTTATGTTGGTGATTCCCCTTTCTTCATCGTTAACAGAAGAGAAGCCATCCTTCCTCTAGATGTTTTACTCCCTTCTCTGCAATTGTCGCAGAAAGTTCAAGAAGAGGAGTGCCCTCCCCTAGAAAATCGAATTAATGCCTTGTTAAAAATGGAGGAGGTAAGAGACCAAGAAAAGAAGAAACTGGATCAGCATCAGAAAATTGTAAAAAGTTGTTTGAATCAAATTCTTCTTCAGATAGGAATTTTGATGTAGGAGATCTAGTTCTCAAGTGGGATAAATCTCACGAGGGAAAGGGGGAATATACCAAGTTCCAAAACCTGTGGCTGGGAACATTTGTAATTTCTGAAAAATTGGGCCCCAACTCTTTCTGTCTACATAATTTGGAGGGACAACCAGACACTTTCCCAGTGAATGGCCAAGCTCTTAAGAGTTATTTCACCTAATGTTTTCCATTTCACTCTTTTGTAAGTATTTTTTTAATTTTCTTTTCTATTTTTTATTTTGGTTCTTTTCATTTTGCTTGGTTTTGATTTTCTTTCTAAATAATTATGTCTAAGTCACCATATCATTTGTGGAAAGGAATCATAAATTTTGTTCATTATCAGTAGTTGATAACTTCCCAAGAACCTGAGTAGTAAGTGCTAAAACTCAAATCAGCAGAAATGAGTTTCTAGTCATATCAGTGTTTCTGGTTTCTTATTGAAATTACAAGTAGACGTGATTGCCATTGATAAAATTCTAACGTTGTCCCTTTTTTGAGAAAAAAAACTCAAATGTACCTTCTTGTCCTCGATATTATTTTCTAAACGAAATATAAGTGTCCAAGTCATGATGAGGGTCATCAAAATATAAAATTAATTGGTGAAAGATCAATTTTTTTTTTTCATTCCAAACTACGAGATTTTTAGTATCACCCCACCTTCTTGAATATCATTAAATTATGAAAACTATAAAAACATTCTAGAGGGTTGAAATAATGGTAATGTGTGGGAAGTGTATGTAAACCTGTTAGGACAATGAACAGTTCTGCTGGCAACAGGTAAATGCATGCATGATACTAGTGTAATTTCTTTGGGGTACTGAATAGACCTGTTGGCAGCAACACAATGTCGGGTTTAAAAATATCCGCAAGTCTGTTTTCAATTTGATCAAAATGAAAATATGTACCATGTCATGGTTGAATGACTCTTGGATAGGATAGAGGTACTAGAGTAGGTCAAATGACATCCCTGCCGAGGCTATGGACGCCTGTTGGCAGCAGTGGCTCTGTCAACAGTATCCAAGTCAACTGCATAAACAATCTCTACACTCGTAATCTAAGTTAGATACTGGATGAAATTTGTTTTAGATATAAATACATATGATACTAAGCCGCATTATTTGTTGAGTTATGATCAATATGCTTGACCAGCTATTAACTATTTCTAAAATTCATTTCATCTGAGTCACCCTGGCATGAATTTTCTTGTGATGCAAAGATAACTGCTTCGCCCATTACGTCTCCATTGTTGGCAGCCACACATGATTTTTGATACTTAGCACAATCAAAATAGATAACACCTTTCTATAGCTTCCATCGCCTCTGATTTGTAAATGTTTATGAGTTTCAAAACGATGATTGGATTAAAGCTTACCTTATTGAATCTTTATCTTTTTCATTTTCGTTTTAATTGATGATTGTAAGAATGAATTCAAACATTAAAACTTGAGTCATTTTCATAATTGTTTGCCATATAAATATCATTTTAAAATTCACCCATATGTGATTAAAATTCAAATCTTGTAAAATGGTTGATTAGTCCATTATCGAATTTTGGTTTTATTATGGTTGTTATGAATTCAATGGTTCGATAGTTCATTGTTGAAATTTTTTTATGCATGAAGAACCTTGGTTAACTGTTGATATTCTTCTCATGAGTTTAAGTGTCATATCAAAATTCATGCAAATGAGTACATGCATTTTGTACTTGCATTTTTTCCTTACCTTGCTATCCCAAAACATTAATGAAGTTATTCATTATGCACATAGGGTTTTGTATTCTGTAGGTTTTGGAACTGATCATGAGAGATGGTTTGGAATTCTATGAACCTTATGGTTTTCATTCTCCCTAACTCTCCTATATGAGTTATGATAGCCCATAGACTCTTATATTTTCATGCCTTCACTTTCCACTCAAAGTTGTTTCTGTTGCTCGTCCATTGGGAACCTAAAACTATCTCGAGTGATTTATGTTGCATCCTTGTCACAGTGGTAATGGAACCCATATTTCGTATTGAGTCGAATGGATGCAAAGATTTACTTTCACATGATGATGCTATTGATGATCCAGGTGGATGTCGGGGGCCACCCATCTTTTCCAAATGGCTCGAAACAGTTTTCTGGCCATTTTGGCAATTTACTATTTTTAGCAGGTTTTCACTTTTGGGGCCATTTTGAGGGCCTAAATGAAGTTTTTTTGAGGTTGAGGTTCTCAATGATATTCGAAGGCATGATTGATCCCCCAAAATGAATCTCCTCGATGATACCTTTCCAATGATCTATCACATGCCTAAAACAGAGATCGTATGCAAAAGTTACGACCCCGGGAAGTTGATGCACCAACTTACCCAAACGGGGCCCACATGACTTTTGGCGCTTCATCTCCTAGGGTTA
>JZKD02S1231346.1:489286-519640 GCA_000966675.3 Picea glauca
CATTCTAGCGAGTCTTTCACTCTGTATTTTTACAGTCTCTGTACATTTCTTTCATTAATAGAAATTGTGTATTACTGTATCTATGTGTTTATGGTTGCATCTCTGATATATTTCTTTTATATTACTAGATATACGCGATATCTCTGTGCATTTATTTATTATATCTCCGCTCTCATTTCATGCCGAAAATAATCCGGATCAATTGATGATCTAAAGGATCATGGGTGGGATGTATTCCTAAAGAATTTCAAGGGCTATAATCTCCAGGTTGCCAAAGATTTTGCAAAAACCTTTGATGGCTTCAAAGACAAGATTGGAGACATACACTTGGAATTGACAGAGGATTTCATGAGCAAAGCGGCAGGGCTCCAATCAAAAGGTGAGAGGTGGTTTAAAAATACCAAAATAGAAGAGTTCTTGTAGAGTTTATTTATGACCTACCGTAAAAACACTTTCTCTATAAAAGGTATTCCTATCGCTCCGTTAAAACCTATATGGCATGGTCTACTTTTAATTCTGAAGAAAGTTGTTACGTGTGAAGGTCGATACGAGCTAGTTTTTCTGTACCATATCCTTTTTCTTATGAATTTCATAGGGTTTGAGTTGGATATGCCCTTTTACCAATTGATGAGTCTTTACAAAATGTCTAACCGTTACAAACAACAGGGTATCAATTCATGTTTGTTTTACCATAGACTCATCAAACTCTTGTCGGTTTATCACCTGTCGAAGATAGGTGACAATTGGGAAACATTTCTGATAATAAATGGATTCACCAAGGCCAACTCTACATCCAACCCTCTTTTAAATGCAAACCCTAACTCGGACAGGCCAGTGGTTGAAATCCAGTTTATTAATTCAATTGATGGACTAGAATTTATTAATGAAACCCCTATAGATAAAGGATTACCATGTAGGTTTTCACTTGGAAGTTCTCCAGAACAAGTGAATATCAAATTAAAGGAGAAGTATCCTCATATGCATGTGAACGATTCTAGTTTAAACGTTAATGTTGAATTTGTTGCCAAGAATCTCCGTAAAGGAAAGAAGCAACATAGCATGGATTTAAGTTTTAGGAATAAGAATGTTGGTTGTTTGCTTTCTAGAAAACTAATAAATTGAAAGGCAAATAATCTGAGCTCGATCGATCCTGATGTTTTTTATTTCACTATTTTGTAAATATTTTTTTTATTTTCTTTTCTATTTTTTATTTTGGTTCTTTTCATTTTGCTTGGTTTTGATTTGTTTTCTGAATAATTATGTCTAAGTCACCATCTCATTTGTGGAAGGGAATCATAATTTTCATTCATTAGCAGCAATTGATAACTTCCCAAGAACCTGAGCAGTAAATGCTAAAACACAGATCAACAAAAATGGGTTTTGGTTTAGACAAGTGTTTTTGGTTTCTCAATGAAATTACAAGTAGACATGATTGTCATTAATAAACTTCTAACGTTGTCCCTATTTTGAGAAAAACAACTCAGTTGTACCTTCTCATCCTTGAGATTATTTCCTAACTGAAATCTAAGTGTCCAAGTCTTGATGAGGGTCATCAAAACAGAAACGTAATTGGTGAAAGATCAATTCTTTTTCATTCCAAACTACGTGATTTTCAGTATCACCCCACCCTCTTGAATATCATTAAGTTTTGAAAACTATAAAAACATTCTAAAGGGTTGAAAGCACGATAATGTGTGGGAAGTATATTTTAACCCACAGGGACACTGAACAGGTCTGCTGGAAACGGGTAAATGTATGCATGATACCAAGGCAAGTTCATCGGGGTACTAAAAAGGCCTATTGGCAGTGAAGCAATAATGGGTTTAAAAAGATCCACAAGTTTGTTTTCAATTTAATCAAAATGAAAAGATGTACCATGTCATGGTTGAATGACTCTTGGATAGGATAGAGGTACTAGAGTGGGTCAAATGACATCCCTGATGAGGCTATGGACTCTTGCTAGCAGCAGTGGCTCTATCAACAGTATCGAAGTCAACTGCATAAACAATCGCTACAATCGTAATCTAAGTTAGATACTGGATGACATATTTTTTAGACATAAATACATCTGATACTAAACTACGTTATTTTCTGAGTTGTGATTAGTATGTTTGACCATCTATTAACTATTTCTAAAATTCATTTCATCTAATTCACCCTTGCATGAATTTTCTGGTGATGTAGAGATAACTGCTTCGCCCAGTACGTCGCCATTGTTGGCAGCCACACATGATTTTTATACTTAACACAATCAAAAGATATTACACCTTTCTGTAGTTTTCATCACCTCCGATTTGTAAATGTTTATGAGTTTCAAAAAGATGATTGGATTAAAGATTACCTTATTGAATCTTTATCATTTGCATTTTCAATTTAATTCATGACTGTAAGCATGAATTCAAACATAAAAACTTGGGTCGTTTTCATAATCGTTTTCCATATAAATATCATTTTAAAAGCCACCCATATGTGATTAAAATTCAAATCTTGTGAAATGGTTGATTAGTCCATTATTGAATTTTTATTTTATTATGGTTGTTATGAATTCAATGGTTCGATAGTTCATTGTTGAAATTTTTTATGCATGAAGAACCTTGGTTAACTAATGTTGTTCTTCTCATGAGTTTAAGTGTCATATCAGCATTCATGAAAATGAGTACATGCATGTTGTACTTGTGTTTTTGCCTTACCTTGTTGGCCCAAAACATTAATGAAGCTATTCATTATGCGCATAGGGTTTTATACGCTGTAGGTTTTGGCACTCATTGCGAGAGGTGGTTTGGAGTTCTATGAGCCTTCTGGTTTTTGTTCTCCCTAACTCTCCTATCTGAGTTATGATAGCCCCCAAACTCTATTATTTTCATGCCTTCACTTTCCACTCAAACTTATTTCTGTTGCTCGTCCGTTGGGAACCTAAAACTATCCCGAGTGATTTTTCTTGCATCCTTGTCACATTGGTAATGGCACCCGTAGTCCGTATTGAGCTGAACGTATGCCAAGATTTAGTTTCCCATGATGATGCTATTGATGATATAAAGTCTCATGGAGGGGATGTATTCCTCAAGAAGTTCGAGGGCTATAATCTCCAGTTTGCCAAATCTTTTGCACAAACCTTTGACAACTTTAGAGCCAATATTGGAGACATACAGTTGGAATTGATAGAGGATTTCATGAGAAAAGAGATAGGGATCCAATCAAAAGACGATAGGTGGTTTAAAAATGACAAAATAGAAGAGGTCTCGTGGAGTTTATTTATGACCTCCTGTAAAACCACTTTCTTTATAAAAGGTATTCCTATCGCTCTATTAAAACCTAGATGGCATAGTCTACTTTTAATTATGAAGAAATTTCTTATGTGTGAAGGTCAATATGAGATGGTTTTTTTGTACCATATTCGTTTTCTTATGAATTTCATAGGGTTTGAGTTCGATATTCCCTTTTACCTATTGATGAGTCTTTACAAAATGTCCAAGCGTTACAAAAGAGAGGGTATCAATTCGAGTTTATTTCACCACGGACTCGTCAAACTCTTTTTAGTTTATCACCTATTGAAGATAGGTGACAATTCAGAAACCTTTCTGATAAGAAATGGATTCACCCAGGCCGACGCTACATCCAACCCTCTTTTAACTGAAAACCCGAACTCGGACAGGCCATTGGTTGAAAGCCAGTTTGTTAATTCAATTGATGGACCCGAATTTATTAATGAAACCCCTCTAGATAAAGGATTACCATGTAGGTTTTCACTTGGAAGATATCCAAAACAAGTTATTTCCAAATTAAAGGAAAAATATCTTCATATGCCTGTGAACGATTCTAGTTTAAACGTTAATGTTGAATCTATTGCCAAGAATCTCCATAAAGGAAACAAACAAGAGAGCACGGATTTAAGTTTTCGGAATAAGAATGTTGGTCGTTTGCTTTATATAAAACTAAGAAATTGAAAGGAAAATCATATGAGCTCAATCGATCTAATCGAGATCTATGATTAGTGCTCAGATCATGAGATAGAGAATTTCTTGGCTCCTGAAGACCCAAAAAATCAGTGTTCTAGGAGAGAGGTTATTACCCATGTTAAAAGTATGACTTTGTGACCAATTTCCCCCCATGTCTTAAGGGTAAAGAAGGATTTTTGGGTATTAGGCATGACCTGGATCAAACCATAGTTAATATTGAAGCACCCCTTGTCGATTGTATCCCACGCCGATGTGTCATCACCCTAGTACACTGTGATAGATGCCTTGACTGGGTAGAGCATTACTATACAGATGTTCCTCTTTGACAGGCCTAAATTAAAACCTTGACTGCTGAGAATGCTCTTTTGAAACAAGACAACCTTGATATCAAGGCACATATAGAGAGGGAGAATAAACAAATCAAGAGGGCTGGAAATATAATCATTAAGAACACAGCCATTTTCAAAGCAATTATAAACTCTGAACTGTCAGATCCCTCTCTGGATAATTTTTAATGGTAAAATGATTTTGTTTTGATTTCATTCAATTTTGTTATCAACATCGAAATAGGTAGATTTGAATATTGATTTCATTTGCCAAAAATAAGACTAGCTATAGAATCTATGATTCTGTAGCCAGTGTCTTTTGAATAATAATTAGTAATTGTTTCTTTTTCTAATATATAAAATCGGTTTTTCTATTCTAGGGAAATGGAAGATTGTGTTGATGATTGCTTGGAGAAAAAACTTACAATGATACGCTCAAATGTTCAGTAGTTTCTCCTTTTTTATGTTTTATCAAACTTTGGTTTAATTTTGAACAAACCAACTCATCCATGAGTGGTTACTGTTTTTGATATTTTTGTAATTTTATCCAATTTTTTTGGATTCAACTCTATCCTGTGTGATATGATCTTTTGAATCCTGAACTAGTTTAAATATTGTTTACTCTTAGAAGTAAAAACATCTTTGATTTGGACGCATTATGGACATGTAACTTTCAGGACTATATGGATGAGCTTTTCACTCTTTGGCTTTAGACCATCGTGGATCTTTCTCATTATGTTTTTCCTTTTATATTATGAAATGTTAATATGTTATACAACTTTAGTCTTATCAACATATGATATTTCATTTTATTCATCACTTTAAATTATGTCTGTAATTTGTTGTTCATATATTACATCTGTGATCATTATTTCATTTAAATATAATTGATTTGTGCTTTATGTTAAGTGATGTATTACATGAATACTTTATATTAAATTTCTCTTACTATAAGTGTTCGTCATTACAAGATCACAGGATCTATATGTTTATTACTATGTTCTTATATCTTTGCTCTGAAAATACCTTTGAATTTACTCTGGGAATGTTAACACAAGCCTGTTACGGGTTTTTCTCACAGGTAAGATAGCAAGGAGTGTGAATTGCACGGAGACATAAACTCAGTAGTTTATTAATATCATGTTAGTTTTACTCGTATTTTATTTCTATTATTAGTTTATTTATTAATGAAATAGGAACAACTTAAATTGGCTTTGACTATTATCCTGTTATTATTTTTAATTATGTGTTTTCAGTATGTGTGAATTCTTAGATTTTAAATTATCAAACAGAAAATATTAAATGTATGTGCTTTATTTATTTACTTCAAAAACAATTGCAAAAAACATTTATTTCGCAAGACATCCACCAAAACTTGCAAATTGCAAATACCCTGTTCATAATCACATGCTCATGTTTTTTTTTAAACCTTGTAAATAATTAAACTCATGTACATAGTATCGTAGTTTCTTTTATATTATTTTTATTTCTTTTTTTGTCCTAAGATTTTAGTCGGCTAACAGAGCCATTAAACCCGTCAGGTCATTTCACTCCAAATGGCTTGGGTTATTTAGACAACCACGGTCCGGATTTGACCTTCCATTTGACGGTGTGACATTTACGCCCGTCAACACACCTTTACATGCTATGATATTTATTGGGTACCTGATAACCTCCTTGAGTCTTTCATTCTTCCAGGTAGGACAATCCACGTCTTCAAACTCCTCCAGCAATACTTGTAATGATGAAAAATAGGGACAAGTGGAAGTTCCTGTAGCACCTTGCAAAACTGTCCTTTGACATTTTTGGATGAAATTGACTTGAATTCATTATCTAACTTTGGTAATCATGAGACATAAGTTATGAAATGACATATGACTATGATGGAAAGATATAAAAATAATTATGTAATGAGACAGCCATACAAACATGTACATAACTCCTCCTATCCCCTTTTATCCCCTCTTACAAGACTAAGTTTCTCTCATTCGTCTCAATATAACATTATTTTGACCCCCATGATAAATAATTTGAACCTTTAACAACCTAATGATGAGGATTTATAACTTATACAAAAAAAAACTAAATGAAGAAAATAAGAGATGAGAGATTAAACTTTGTAGAACATAATAGGTGATAACAATAAGTATTGAGGACTTCTTCTGGTTGGATCCAAAGGGAGCCTTCATCTAATTCTAGAAGGATGGGTTGGACCTTGCAATTTTGGTCAACCACTTTCTTCAAACAGGAAACATGGAAGAGCGGATGGATTTTGGAAGTAGCTGGAAGCGCCAATTTGTAGGCCATTGAACCAATACACTTGATGATCTAGTAGGGACCATTAATCTTGGGTGTCAACTTGTGATGTCCCTTGGATTTAAGAGATGTTTTTTTGTAATATTGGATCTTGAGAAACACCTTATCACCTTCCTAAAAAACCCTTCTTGAATGATGTTGGTTCGCCTATTGCTTAATGCGATTTTGGGCCATGTGGAGGTTATCCTTCAGAGCCGCTACGGTCATTGTTCGACCTTGTAGAATTATATCAATAGATTGAAACTTTGATGTTCTTGGAATATAGGTAGTGACTTTAGGTGGGAATTATCCATACACTGCTTGATATGGGGTCATTTTAGTGGTTGTATGATAGGAAGTGTTGTACCACCATTTTGCTAAGGGAAGTCATTACAACCACTGGTTTTGTTTGTCCAAAGAAAAAAAAATGCAAGTAGGTTTCCAAACATTTGTTGACCAGGTCCATTTGGTTGTTATCCTAGGGGTAATAGGTTGTTCTCATGTTCAGTTGGGTGCCCTAAAATTTAAACATCTCTTGCCAAAATTTGTTGGTTAAAGTTGGGTCACGATTAGATACAATAGAGGTGGGAATGCCATGTAACTTGAAAATCTGATCAAGGAAAACCTGTGCTGGTAGTGTTGGTGTGAAAGTGTGGGGTAAGCCACAAAAATGATCATACTTGGAGAGGTGATTAACCACCACAATGATGACAAACTTGTTCCTAGATTTAGGAAGTCCCACTATAAAGTACATGGAGATGTTTGTCCACATAAAAGATGGAATGGGTAGGGGTTGTAGGTCTCCTGGAGAATTGATAGTTTCACCTTTATTATGTTGGCACACCTCACATTCAGTGAGAAAGTGAAGGATATCCTTCTTCATAAATTCCTAGAAAAAATAACGAGGAGCACGAGCATAGGTATTTTGGAATCCCGAGTGACCCATAATAGTTGATGAGTGCAACTCATTTAAGAGCCTCAACTTTAATGTTGAAGAGGGTGATAGAACCAGGTGATCCTTATATCTATGAATGTTGTCCCGCCAAGTGTAGATGATGAGAGGATTAGGGTCCTCCTGAAGGTGTTGAATTAACCTATAGATAGTCAAGCATGTTAGCCACTCTTGGAATATGTATTCAATCCAGTCAGGGGCCAGTAAAGATAAGGAAAAGAGGGAGTCGTACTCCTCATGTTGTCTTGACAATGAATCAACTACTATACTGTGTTTTCCCTTTTTATATGTGATTTCATAATCATTACCCAACATTTTGGTCAACCACTTGTTTTGATCTGTGGAGGATAACCACTTCTCCAAAAAATACTTCAGACTATGGTCATCTATTTTGATATGAAATGATGCCCCAAATGATATGGCCACCATGTGTGCACCACATGGAGAATGGCCATCATTTATTTTTCATACGTATATTTTCCTAGATTGTGACCACTCAACACTTGGCTATTAAAGGCCAAAGATTGGCCATCTTGTGTAAGCACCGTGCCTGTACCAGTGCTAGAAGCGTATGATTCCAACACAAAGGTTTTTTTGAATTCAGGAGCTCCTAGGACAAGAGTAGTGCCCATGGACCTCTTTAATTCTATGAAAGCTTCCTCACCATTCAGTGTCCAATGAAATGCATTCTTCTTAAGAAGGTCGGTCAAGGGATTAGCAATTTTTTCATAATGGTAGAAAAATTTCCTGTAATATCATGTGAGACCGAGAAAACCCCTTAGGCACTTTAAGGTGATGGATAATGACCACTCCTACATAGCTTGTATCCTTTTGGGCTCCACTTTTACCCCTTCTTGATGCACAATGTGTCCCAAGTATTCCACTTCACTATATGCAAAGGAACATTTGGTATTTTTGAAAAAAAATTGGTTGTACTACAGTAGGTGAAGGACTTTGTCCACATGAAGAAGGCGGTTACCCCAAGTGTGTATGTAAATGAGGATTTCATCAAAGAAAACTACGACAAAATTTATAAGGTTAAGGAAAGGGACCGGTAAGGATAATTAAAAGAGGTTGTCATCCTCCTCATGTTGTATTGACAATGCATCGACTACTATGTTGTCTTTTCCATTTTTATATATGATTTCATAATCATAATTGTTGTGTTGGTTTTGTCACTTGGGTGAGAAAAACAACAACACTTGCATGTCTAAATGAGCCTGCTAGACAAGATAGAAGTTTGTGAGTGGGTTAGAGAAACCAAACACATGTGAAAAAAAATAAATACAACTAAAAAAACTAAGAAATAAATGTTAGAAAGCTTGAGAAACTTACAACCATGAAAATCAAACAATGACCAACATATTGCTACCAATGGATCAATCTATTAGTAGGAAAAACACCGTAAAGAAAAGCATGGAATTATGAGTCCCCTCTTCCTCCTTGGGAGGGCTCTTGAGTTCCCTAATTGAGATCTCTTCACTCTTTACAACGGAATAAATGGTAAATGGTGAAGAAAAACAATGCCTATTCCCTCAAGAGGTGAGAGGAATGGCATATTGCAATGGTGCTAGAAGGATTCAAAGACAAAAGAGGATTCTTAAGGAAGAATTATTGCAGCATAACAATACATTGAAGATCTTATTTTCTTAGCACAACCATGGCTCTTATTTATAGCATCCATACATGGAAAAATGTAATTGGTTCATAGTGTGAACAAGGGGCCTTTTAGGGCATGCTCTAGACCTTGACCATCCTCCAAGATAGATTTCGCTCAGATATGAGTGTCAAATCATGTTGGGGGTTGGTCCAGAAGTGGTTGAGGGGCCAAAAATATCCATAAATGCACCATTCATAGAAGTGTTTGTATTTTCTCGTACACAGTAGTGCATTTTTCACATAGTGCACAATGAGGCTTGTGTTGGCCTATGCACGCTTCCTTTGGTGACTTTGCACACTTTGAGTTTTTGACCCAATTGTATAGTTTTTTCCTTCTGGATGGATTTTAGTGTTGTAGGTGGACTAATGGCTACTTTCATTGATATTTTATTTTACCATTTGTGTGCAATGTTGTAGATGATTTTCCAATGATAACAGATGCCCCCTGATGTGTGAGGTTAGGAGCATACGTATAGCTGAAATACATCAATGTTTATTTTTCTAAGAGTACCATTATAATGAACAATGAAGAAAGGAACTAAAATATTGATCCATCAGAGGGAGAGGGAAAACTGTGGGACCCAAACCATTCTCTAGGAAAAAATAAATCTGTGTACAAATGAGGCGGGCATGCCCCATGCTTGTGACATGAAACCAAAATTTGTCATTCTAACTGAATGTGTATGCTGATGTAGATAACTGAGATGGATGGATAATGATACTGCAAAGATGCGGTCAATAGAACCAAGGCTATATGCTGGGAGTCCATTGAGAAAGTTAGCAATATGATGAGAATAAGAAGTATGGGGTTCATTCTAGGAAGTGCATAAGACTATCGAGACTTCCATCCCTAGGGGGGAAGTCAACATGAGTGTCAAGTTTCCAAGGGGAACTAAAAATGGGATAACTCATGTGGGGGAGAGTGCTACTAGTTGATAGAACCCAAATGTGGCAGAGGTAAAGATAATGTAGATCCAGATGTAAGTACCCTAAAGGTAAATGTCAGAAGGTGTGACTGGGATATGAAATTTGATGTACATAGGGAATAATTGCATGCTAGTGTCGAACATATACCTGAAGGGGATGTAAGATGGTGGAATAGGTACTTGCACACATGGAAACCAAATACCCGATATGAAAAATATATGATGATAAAGAACATATAACAACTATTTGATAAAATTGAAAGTGAGCACACATACCTGAACATGATGTGAGAAAAATACTCCTTCAAGGCCAAGTGAAGATGATGACCCGGGGAATGTGAATATATAGATGGTAGGACCAGGATCCTTTGGTAGAGAACAGATCGGAAAACAAAGGCTATGGGCTCATGTAACAGAGTGTGGAAGTTAGGAAAAAGGGGCTATATATGGCTGGTGGGGAGGGTGGCCACTATTTCACGACCACGGTGGCTCAAGTGTGACGACAGATGCCACAGGTGATTTTGCGTATCTATACATGGGTATGGACTACCGCCATGACCTAGACATGGTGTTGCCTCCTAGGGAGGACTGGGACCAGTGAGGTATGTGTTTGTGTTTTAAGTTTTTTTATTTTGATAGATAGCATTGATTATAAATGTATATATGGATGTTGATACTATCTATGGTGTTGTTTTGCAAATGTGGGACCCCAAGGGAGAGTGGTGGAGGTCTTTGGGGAGCCATCTCATTGGGGGTCATCTCTACAAGTGCCTACAGATATGAGGGTGGGAAAAAGGCAGTGGTGAGATGACATTTGTGTTGGACCAGCGCGTGATCGATAGGGAGATGTCGGGGTAAGGTTGGAGGATCTATGTCGATGATTCGAAAAGGTTCTACATGGTGTACCTGAGGGCATGTGGGCCCACATACAGGATGAGTAGATCCTGGAGTAGTGTGTGGGTGTGATAGCAGAGTGGTGGACCTTGATCCATCGAGCAATAGTAGTGGGGAAAACAATGTCTGGTCGGCTTCCCCCTAGACTTGGAGGGGCCCCAGCTGGTGGGGCACCTCCAGATGACACAAGACCTAGGAGGGAAGCTCTGGGGGCACCTTTAAAGACAATGTTTTGTATGTATATGGGTTTATGGGCCTAGGTTTTGTAGAGGGTATGAGATACCTATTTTTTGTACTCATAGGGGTGGGGGGATTCACTGGCCTATGCGTGATTGTATATGTATTTTCTGTAAACACTAAGGACCTTTTGATGATATATATATGGATATATTTTGGATCATTCATGTCTGTATGTGTTATGTTTTTTATGTATGATGTATTTTCTATGTGTTGTGACAAATGTATGATGCTATGTATAAAATGATTTTTAATGTGATAAATGACAATATAATACTAGGTTATCCATGTGATCTGCTACTTGGTTAAGTGTTCTTGGAATATGTATAAATGTGATTAAATAAAATTTGTGAGATAGGAGTCTAACTTGCAGGTATTTTTGGAAGATGCAGGGACCGTGAACATGATATACAATGTTGAGTTGTAGGACAAAAACCTGAGAATCTAATAGAATGTTAAGGTGATGAATGTGGCGGTGACTAGCCTCAGAGAGGAGGCCAATAACAACGTCATATTCATCTTGGTTGTTGGTGGTAAAGCCCAAACATATTCCAATGGAGTGGAGCAAGACATGTGAGGGAGTATAGATGGCCGAAGCGGCCGAAGCGAGATTCTAGGTCCAATAGTTGGCATTATCAGCGTAATCGATGTGGTAGGTTGATGGATGATTCATTTTTCAATAACATGGATGATAGATCAGACACCAGGAATAGTGGTATCAAATAAGACTAAAACCTCTACAAATTTGTACAAAGAAAATCCTAAGGTAGGATGTCTACGCTCAAGCATAAAAATTCTTTAAGTACAACCCATTGATGGGTTCTTTGAGAGGATAACCTTCCAGAGAGGCCAAGATATAGGCTCCTTTAGTGAGTCAATGTTGGAAAATGAAGGGTCCATGCCATAATGAATCAAGTTTCCCATGGCTGAGAGTATCGTGGGTGATATCATAGGCTAACATGAAATCACCTTTGTTGAATGAGAGAAGGTTGACATGGCGGTTGAAGGTGGACTTGGACCGTTTTTTGGCTGCCTCAATGTGTTGTAATGAAGATAGACGATATTCATCAAGAGACTCAAGGTCAGAAAGCACTTCTCCATTGGAGCAGTGTTAGGTAATATCTCAATGGTTGTGCGCAATGTGGGGATTTTACATTCGATGGGAAGGATGGTTTCGATCCCATAGCCAAGGTGGAATGGTGTAAAATGAGTGGCATTTTTTATTATCATGCGATAATCCCATAAAGAAGAAAACAACATATGATGCCAATTAGTCTTATGTTTGTTGACGATACGTTGTAGCATGGTTTTTAGGACTTTGTTGATAGCCTCGACCTGTCCATTGGACTGAGGGTAGTATGGGTAGGCAAAATCATGGCAGAATCCTAATTTTGAGGAGAGTTATGCAAGATATAATTCTCAAAATGTTTACCATGGTCGGACACTAACTGTAGTGGGACTCTGAACTGGGTAATGATGTGGTGAAAGAAAAAACACTCTACTGTGTCAACAGTTTTGTTGAAAGTGGGCATGGCTTCGACCCATTTGGTAAATTAATATACGGCTAGGACAATGTACATGTGTCCATTATTGGATTGAGGATGACAAGTCATGAAGTCTATGCCCCATTTACAGAAGGGGTCAGTTGTGATGACTGGATGTAGAAGAGCTGGTGGAGATCGTGCTTTGTTTTCATAAAACTAGAATTTATCACATCACTTGACAGCATGGACACAGTCATGAAATAAAGTGGGCCAAAAGTACCCTGCTCAAATGATTTTTTGGGTAGTGGACATACCCAAAAGGTGACCACCGCAAGTTCCATTGTGTAAATCGTTCAAGAATCTCTTAGCTTTGTCTATGGTAAGACATCGCCAAATAATGTTGTCGACCCCGTGTCAATAGAGAATATCTCTGATGAGGAGGTATCGAGGAGCCTGACAACAATTTCATTGACGATCATATCAAGAGAGATGATACCCAAAATTATGTGTGCGAAGGTAGATGAGGAGGTCCCCATACCAGAGGTCATCATAGGGTATGAAGAAGAGTTGTTCATCAGGGAAATCCTCATTAATGGGGGAAGCTTTAGCGTCTGAGGGAAAATTCATAATGGGTTTGGCAAGGACAAGAGATTTCTTTCTTTTGGGATTTGAGAACTCTATATCATATTCCTGGAGGATAATGATCCATCAGAAAATTTTTCCATTAATCTGTTGGAAATTAAGAAAGTACTGCATGGGGTTGGAGTCTACTATGACCTTGGTAGTTCGAAGAAGAATATAGTGTCACAGTTTTTGGATTGCGAGGACAACTGCTAAGGTGAGTTTCTCATCATAATTGTAATTCAAGGGTGGCCCTGATTTTTTTTTACTAATGTAGTAAATCACATGTTCATGCCCATCATCCCCTAATTGGACGAGGACTCCTGCTACTTAGACCGTTGATACTGACAAGTAGAGGATGTAATCACGATCATAGTCTGGGGGACTAATCAAAGGAGCATTGGATAGGGAATATTTTAAGGCGTTGAAATTTGTTTGATCATGTTCATCCCATTGAAATGGGATATCATGTTGCAACAAGAAAATAAAACCATGCACGCGAGTGGCATAGTCTGGGACAAAGCGATGTAAAAGGTTGTCTTTTCCTTGTAGGATTTATAGTTGGTGTAAATTCCTAGGTGGTGGAATTTCTATGATAGCTTGGACCTTGAGGCGGTCCATTGTGATTCCATGTTGGGAAACAATGAAACCAAGGAGGTGTCTGGTCGTGATGCAAGAGATGCACTTGAGGGGGTTCAAGAAAATATTGTACTAGAGACATAATTGGAAAAAAATGCGTAAGTCATCTAAATGTTGAGTTTGGTTTTTGGATCGAGCAATGAGGTCATCCAAATAAGCAAGGATGATGCAAGCAAGATCATGGAAAACATAGGTCATGGCTCGTTGAAATTTAGCACCGACATTTTTTAGTCCAAAAGGCATGATGCGATAAGAAAAGGAACCCCAAGGGGTACTAAAAGCAGTTTTATATTGATATGTTGGATGGATTTGAATTTGTTTATAGCTGAAGAACCCATCCATAAAGGAAAGTTCCTCACGGTCGGCACAATCATCAATGATTTGGTTGATGAAAGGGGTTGGGAAGTTCCCTTTGGGACAAGTATGGTTGAGATCATGAAAGTTTGTAAAAACATGAATAGTTCTCTGTTGTTTGTTCAGAGGGATGGGGTTGGAGACCCACGAAGTGTACGCAATGGGGTAAATGAACCCGACAACACATAACTTGTCAATTTCATCTTTGATAGCTGCAACACTAGATGGGTGAAGGGGGCGTTTCTTTTGACAGACAGGGGTGACATCTAGCCAAGTTTTGATTCGATGTCTGACTATAGAAGGATCGAGGCTAGGCATCTTCGTATATGACCAGAAAAAATATCCCAGTGTTCCTTAAAGTGATCTTTGTAGGCAATGAGTTCTTTAGGGGAGCATGCAGTGCCAATGGTGATTTCTTCTATGATTCTCGGTTTAGTGGAAATGGAAATATTGATAGTGGGGGAGATGTTGGCCATGTTGCCTTCTTCAAAAGCATCGAGGGTAGGGATAGGGTTGTTGAACAAGTCAATATGCCCTAGAGGAATAAAATCCTTTGTTTTGATTTCGCATAGGGAGGCTTGGGTAGGAGGATGAAAGGAATATTGTGAGATAAAAAGAGATCGACGATGGAGTGCATCCCATGGGAAATTGAAGGAGGTGAGTTCCTCCAATATATCTTCGTCAAAAATGCGAGAATATAGGGTATCCTGTGTGATGGTAGGAGGAACCATCGATGTGTAAGTGTTATTTTACTCCATGGATGAGGACGTAGGAGGGATATTGTGCACAGGGTGTGAAGGTTCACTTGACATGAACCAAATTTCATGATACTGTGGAGGGTACCTCATTCACGCTGAGGCTGGCGAAGAGATATAACGGATGTCAGTAATGTGAGAAACAGTAGGGAAAGACTAAGGGGGACCACACATGTATGTTTGGCATATTGCGGCTAATGTTTTTTGGAATTGAGGTAGAGATGGGAAGTGATGGGTATAATGGCAATATTTTGAACATATGGCACAAGAGAAATTGGTTCTTAAGACTTTATTATGTGTAGTTGAAGACTTCGTAGTAGTATCTGAAGTACTAGGTGGAGTGGTAAGCAATGAGGTTGCTCGAGGGAGTTGGATAAGATTACACAACTTAGGAATTTTAGGACATATGTTAGTGGGGTGTCCTTCTCTTTTTCATAATGCACAAGGAGTTGAGCTCAGGGATGAAACAGAGGTGTGGGCTCGTTCTTCTTTCGGTTGCCCCTAGTGGTGGGGGTGTTGCTGCTAGTTCGGGGCAGGGATGGTGTGGCAAGAGCCTGTATAGGGATCTGCATCAGTAATCCCTCTATCTGAGGAGGGAGAGATGGCATAGGGACCATCGCGGGAGGATGGAGATACCATACAGGGATGGAAAGAACCATGTTTGGAAGCGTGAGAGTAGAAACTACCTAGAATTCTTGGACTCTAGGTGGGGGGTAGAAGAAGTGAATTTCGGTGATGGCTTGGGGGACTATCTCCAAAACCAATATTTTCCCCTGGAAGGGAGGAAAATATGGGATAAGTGGTGTGGTTCTCCGCTACCGGTTAAGATACTAGGGAGGGGAGGTGTGGTTCTCTGCTATCTAGATCAAAGTGATGAGTCGAGTAACAACTGGGACGACTTGCCCCAAGGCAGAAAGCAAGAATTTCTACTAATTTGGATAGGTTTGGAGGACCTCCAATATAGACATGGATGCAGGAGACGGTGCTAAGTCATCGAAAAAATTGTAGTTATGGGATTCCCTATCATGAGGGTTATGTACATTCTTTCGTAACAATATACAAGGTATATGAGGGTTTGGTTTAGTGTTAGGGCATGGAATCATCGATGGTTTTTCAGTTGTAACTGGAGATGCTTCTGAGGTGGTTGGGGTAGATTCAGGGGGAACACCATACTGGTGACTGCTTATTTCCAAAAGAATCTCTTCTTCGCTAGTAAGGAGGATGTTGTGATCGGCTGGATTTCCAGGTTGATTGGGACCTAGGTTTTGATAATGCCCCATTTGTGGTGGGGTTGGGTGTATATCCTATTGGGTATTCATCATACCTTGGTGTGGAATAGGTTTTTTCAAAGCATTTATAGGTGTTGTTTACAAATTCTATTGTGGGGCCTACTAAGGGGCAAGCGATGCTGGAGGACGTTGTGCATTCATGGAATATTTCATATGTTTGAAGTCTGAAATTTGGGGGCAATGGTGTGTATAATGTCCATAATCACCACATAGAGTGCAAGGAAAGTTTGTTATGAGGTTATTGTTCTTCCCTTGTCATGGTTTATTGTTATTTTTTCCCCCTTGGGGGTTTTGATTTCCTTGATTCTGGTTGCCCCCAGTGGGGTGGTTTTGTTGGGGTTTATTTCCTCCTAGATCCGGGTTGTTATTTTTTTGGTTTTTCCCTTTCTTCTTGGCATTATTCGGCGGATGGAACATTTTTTTTGTATTTAGTTTTTCAAAATTTTGAACTTTTTGAATGAGAGAGGGTTGAACAAAGTTAACACCGACATGTGGTTGTCCTGGTGGAAGAGAAATTGGCTAGGGAGGAAAAGGAAATGGAAAATATGGATTGATTTTTGGAGACGATCCATATTGCGTGTAATAAATTGAAGTACTTCCACTACTTCTAAGGTTGTATGCAAAGGTAGAAGGTGAACTTGTACTTGGTTGAGGGACTGGATGCAAAATGGGTACCGATGAGGGTCCACCTATTGGTGGAGGGGGAGCAACATGATATGACTATTGGTGAGAGGGAGGAGGGTAATAAGACGTCCCTCCATATGGTTGTGGATATTGATTTTCACAACAAGTGGGTGATGGGTATCCTTAAGGGTTGATATGGTTCATAGAACCAATCAACCCATCCGCAGTGTGAGAAACCACAAGTTTGTCCTGGCCAAATGGTAGGGGTCTAGGTGTATCAAGAAATACTGTGTACAAGTAACCCAACTGAGCATATATGAGGTCCAATTGTTGGGCCTTGTTGATGGCCTCTTCCTCTAATTGAGGAAAATTGGATGCTACATCTTTGGCAATCATAGATATGAGCGATTTAAGAAACCAATCAAGACGTTGTTCTTAGGTGGTTTCTTCTTCACACAAACTATGTCACCGCCACCATTCATGGGTGTGGTCAGTGATATGGATAGAAATGGATTTTTTGAACTCAGAGAGAAGTTCTAATCTAGTATCATGACGAACTGGTAGTTGGAAAAAGGACAAAAAGGTTTTGGTCAATGATTCAAAGGTCACATGGGACCCTGATTTTTCATCCACATACCATTTGGTTGATGAACCATTGAGAGTTATTTGAAATAACCTTAAGTGGGTGGAATGATCCATGATTTTATTTGAAGAGCACCATAAGTGGAAGTTCATAACATGGTTGGCAATATCTTCCCCTGGTTTTCCTTCAAACTTTGGAATGTTTGAAGTAACTTGGTAGGCATATTGGGCCAAGCAGGATCATGAAAAATGGGATCATTCGTGATTTTGGTTAAATCAATAATGTTAAGGGATGCCAAGTATGTCATAGGGATATTTGGTGGAGGATTAGTTCCATCCATCATGTGTGTACTTCTCCCTTGAGAATAATTTTTACTCCCACCTCCTTGTGAAGGAGAACCAATAGATGGATGACCTTGGGTGTGTGACCCAAGAAAAGTGGAACCAATTAAAGAAAATCCAAAAATAGTATCACTCACAGGGGTGTGAGATGGTTGATTCGGTGAGTTGGCGAGACTAGGAACTCCTCCTTGAATAGGAGGAAGATTCTGCAAGCATCTAGAATGATGTGGATTATGTGGGTCCCCTATGGTTCTGACTAGAAAAGTGAATGTGTGCAAATGGTGATAAGAGAAATAAATGAACAAGTGATTTTATAATTCAGACCTTCACAACATAGTATAACTCACAATTCCATGTAATCAAATGCACATCATACGTACATATTTGTAAAATAAAAAATCACATGGATAGGTGTATTTTGTCCTCGTGGGGGAAACATAATGAAATAAAATATTGTGTCTTAAAATACTTATCGTCCTTCCTCTCGATTTAGCATTGGGCCTTCCAATAGCACTCAACAGTAGGGTCTGAAGCCACCAGAAGAGGAACTACTGAAGGTTGAAGTATTTAGTTATGATGAGGGGTAGAGGATGCATAGTTTGAAAGAGCTGGCGATATTTCCCAATAGCCACACAAAAACCGACCAAGGTGCGATTGCAACCCACAACAACCACCTGTGTATATAACCTAATTTTAGCCACTAAGTACCTCAGTCAAAGTGCAACATTTAGATTTTCGACCTCATAAATGGGTCACGGGATGGATTCCCTCTCAAGAGTTGGGTGAATCAAGGAGGGATGTGCAGAACAACCGGACCTCAACCTTCGACCCTTCATGGGTATCTCCATGCATTATGGTGTAGGAACACTTGACTTGGAGGATTTAAAATTTCCCTATTTCTCAACTTCTACTATTTGAAAATGTGAGAACTTGATAACGGGGGGTGATTTGGATGCCTCCCCCGGAGATCCTAATTAGACTAAAAATTTCTTTTGGCACCCCCTGTGGAGGAAACTTTAGTGCGTTGTCAGAAAATTTTTAGATGTGGTGGATTAAGAGATTGGGGTCATGGACCAACCTCATTTTAATTAATTGGGTGTGAATAATTTCCAAAGAAGTAGTAAGATCTTTCAAAATTCCTTTGGAGAAAACCTACTTCGACCTCCACTATTCTAATAGGAATTATGTGTGTGAGGAGTGACTTTGTGTGCAAGAAAGTGAAAAATGTGCCAATATTTTAATAAGTTAAGTGTGAGATTTCAACATGTGGACTTCATGTGGTCCTTACAAGTCTTCTTACCTAGCTTACTATGCGTCTTTGGTACAACCTTGTGGAACATTTAAAGTCCTAAAGAAATAGCAATGTGGACATGTGGGTCCTTTACAAATCCTTTAAACTCCCTAGAATGTTGTTTACACTAAGAAAGCTTTTGAAAACTATCCTAGATTGCAAACATGTGGGAATGTATGGGCCCCTTACTTTGATATCTAAACTTCCCTAGTTTTTTATGTAAACTAAGAAAATATTTAGAAACTATCCTAAGTTTTCAATGTATGGGCATGTATGGGCCCTTGCAAAACTTTTAAGATGATTCAAAAACTAAAGAGGAACCCTAGCGGGGATTTGTCCTCTCCTAAATATTTTTGTTAAGGGAGATGAAACTTCCTCTCAACCTCCTTTATTATTCCTAAGATCATACTAGGGTGCAAGGGAAGAGCATACTTGAGGTTAAAAATTGGTTTCTAGTCCCACTTAATTGATTGTGTATGCAAGCAATAACTTCAACTTAACATTTTACAAGCCAAATGAGCCATCCATGTGGCCAAAAAAAACAAAATAGGAGAATTATGATTCTTTTTATCCCCTAAGTGCCTATGTTAGCTAACCTTTCTTAAGGGAAAGGATTCTAAGTGGAGTGTAGTTTCCTTACAAAATGAAGAGAAATAAGAATCTGAAGGCTAGGGGCCCTCAAACGATGCATAAAAGCCCTTACAATTTTGAAAAATTGGACTTATGCGTGGGTTACATTTCTGACAGGCGCACAGAGAGCGCACAATGCACAGAATAATGAATCATGTGGCGTGCATAGTGCACAAATTGTGGGTCTATGGGAAAAAGAAAACATGCACTTCCTGTCACGCGTCAGGGGAGAAATTTCCAAGTGAAATAATCCTTCCTCATATTTGAATTTTGACTTTGGCAGGTTGGGCTAGGACGATTTTGGTAACTGCAATTCAAACCAATCAAATTGAAGTTCTCTTAAGGCTCAAATAGGGAGGAATTTGATATTGATCCCCAGTATGGTCGCCAATCCGTTGTGTTGGTTTTGTCACTTGGGTGAGAAAAGCAACAACACTTGCATGTCTAGATGAGACTGCTAGACAAGACATAAGTTTGTGAGTGGTTTAGAGAAACCAAACGCATGTGAAAAAAATAAATACAACTAAAACAACTAAGAAATAAATGTCAGAAAGCTTGAGAAACTTAGAACCATGAAAATCAAACAATGACCAACATATTGCTACCAATGGATCAATATATTAATAGGAAAAACACCGTAGAGAAAGAAAGGGACTTATGTGTCCCCTATTCCTCCTTGGGAGGGCTCTTGGGTTCCCTAATTGAGATCTACTCACTCTTTACCATGGAATAAATTGAAAATGGTGAAGAAAAAAAATGCCTATTCCCTAAAGAGGTGAGAGGAATGGCCTATTGCAATGGTGCTTGAAGTCTTCAAAGAGAAAAGAGAATTATCAAGGAAAAATTATTGCATCATAACAATACCTTGAAGATCTTATTTTCTTATCACACCCATGGCTCTTATTTATAGCATCCATACATGGAAAAAATTAATTGGTTCATAGTGTGAACAAGGGGCCTTTTATGGCACCCTCTAGACCTTGACTAGCCTCCAAGCTAGATTTTGCTCAGATATGAGTGTAAAATCATGTTGGGGGTTTCTACAGAAGTGGTTGAGGGGACGATAATATCCATAAATGAATCATTCATATAATTGTGTGGATGTTCTTGTACATAGTTGTGCATAGTGCACATTAAGGCTTGTGTTGGCTTGCGCACTCTGTGCACACTCCCTTTGGTGGCTTTGCACACTCTGCACGCACTACCTTTGGTGGCTTTGCGCACTTTGATTTTTTGACCAAATTGTATAGTTTTTTCCTTTTGGATGGATTTCAATGCTATAGGTTCACTAATGACTGCTAGCATTGATGTTTTTTTTAACCATTTGTGTGCAATGTTGTGGATGATTTTTCAGTGATAACAATAACCCAAAATCTTGGTCAGCCACTTGTTTTGATCTGGGGAGAATAATCGTTGCTCCAAAAAATACTTCAGACTAAGGTGATTTGTTTTGATCTAAAAATGAAGCCCCAAAAGATATGGCCACCATGTGTGCACTACATGGATAATGGCCATCATTTCTTTTTCATATGTAGATTATCCTAGATTGCGGCCACTCAACACTTGGATAGTAAAGGCCAAAGATTGACCAGCTTGTGTGAGAACTGTGCCTATACTAGTGCAGAAGCATCTGATTCCACCAAAAATGTTTTCTTGAAGTTAGAAGATACAAGGATATGAGTATTGTACATGGCCCTCTTTAATTATATGAAATCTTGTTCAACAACCGGTGTCCAATGAAATGCATTCTTTTTAAGAAGGTTGGTCAAGGGATTAGCAATTTTTCCATAATGGTGGAAAAATTTCTTGTAATATCCCAAAGACCAAGAAAAACCCTTAGGAAATTTAAAGTCTTGAGTTGTGACCACTCATGCATAGATTCTATCTTTTTGGGGTCCACTCTTACCCCATCTCAACCCACAATGTGTCCCAAGTAGTCTAATTCGTTGGCTCTAAAGGAACATTTGGTATTTTTGACAAACAATTGGTTGTCCTGCAATAGGTGAAGGAATGTGTCCACATGAAGAAGGTGGCTATCCCAAGTGTGGTTGTAAATGAGGATGCAATCAAAGAAAACCAGGACAAAATTTTGAACGTAAGGTTTCAATATTTTTTCATGAGACTTTAGAATGTGGAGGGGGCATTGCAAAGGCCAAAAGGAATGACCAAGAATTCATAATGTCCTTCATGAGTTCTAAAAGAAGAATTCATAATATATTCCTCCTTCATCCATATCTGGTGATAACCAAAATGAAGTTCTAATTTGGTGAAGACGCAAGAACCTTGGAGTTCATCCAACAAATCATCAATGACCAGAATGGGAAACTTTTCCTTGATGGTCAATTTATTCAAGGAACGAAAATTGAGACACATGCGCCAAGTACCTTATTACTTTAATATAATCAACACAAGAGATGAATATGGACTGGTACTAGGGAAAATTACCCTCGCCTTCAATAATTCATGTACCATATTTTCTATTTCGGTTTTTTCAGAAAATGGATACATGTAGGGGCGTACATTAGGGGGTTGACCTCCCGAAAAGAGAGGGATGTTATGATCATGCTCACCCCTAAAAGGAGGTAAGTCTGTTGAAATGTCAAAAACACTAGGTTAGTTGTCTAATATTAGTTGTAGGCTATTGTTGATTAAGGTTGGTTGTCATTGATGTCAACCCTTGAAGAAAGCCCCGCAACACAAAGGTTTTGGTAATGGACCCAAGTTTTTTTGATGTAAATATGACTCATTATTGTCTCTTCATGGTTGATAAGAAGTAAATATGGATGAAATCCAAAGTGGTCCCCTTATGGTGAAAGACCTCACGGGAAGACGCTTTGCGGAGTGCGAGAACCCATGCTTAATTATGGAATAATGAGATGAGGGACAATGAATTTGTCAGGAAAACTATCCTATTTAGATAGTTCTTGTCATCTTATTTCTGGTGGTATGTGGAACGTCACACAACTCCTCAAGGTTAGAGAGTTATGACCATATCAAGTTGGAGAACCCCTCTTAAGTCTTATAGAAGCCCCCAAGGGTCAAAGTGATTTGCAAAAGAAGCCCTAAAATAAGGAAAGTGTAAGGCTACATGAAGATATAAATAAGAGGCAAATCTCACTCATTAAACGCACACTTGTACATTTTGTATATCTATTTTCTTGTGTAAAGTTTCTTGTAAATACTTGTGGATACATCTAATGTATCGAACATTTGAGGCAGCACGAAGGGTTGACGACGAAATTATCGGATTTACAAAAAACCCCATTTTATGATGTATATGCAGGTTGTCTGTGTATAGGGTGCATATGCATTGAAGGCATACGCGGGTTGGTTGTGTATAGGGTGAGTATGTATACGATTTGACTGTGTATAGGGTGAGTAGATGTTGATAAAGCCATGAAACTTGAGAAGATGAAGGTGAAGAGGTTCTAGATTCTGAGATCAAGCTCCCAGGAAGGTCTAGAGTGCTCAGATACATCAGATACATCCATTGGTTCAAAATGTATTCCTTATTTCTATGAATAGTTGGATTTTGATGTATGCATGAGGAATGGCAATGGATATTTGAGGATTCTCCCTCGAGAGACTAGTGGCTACATGGGATCTTCTGTATAAGTTAGTCAGATCTATAGAAATACAGTGTTGGTATATTTATCATTGATACTTCTTGTTGAGGCACATCTTGAATTTCTTGGCATATGGCTAAGAGTTTTTATGGTACATGGTTGAGATCCTGTATTTATTTATGTATTGAGAAATTGAATATTAGAAAGGGGTTGATGACTAAGATCATGTGAGGGATATTATACTTGTTCATGATTACACATACCTATATGACACATGACTAGAGAGAGACATGCTTGTGTTGAGTAGAGGTTATGTATGAGGATGCATGCACAGGGTACAGTTACAGTCTGGATACAGTGACAGGTTATAGATCTATGTGAAAGACATTACAGAGGGTCAAAAGTTTTCAAGTGAAAAGGAAACCCTAGTTTCAAAAGGCATATGCGGGTTGCATAATAGATAGGGGATGTACATATGAGGGATGCATCACTACAGGTCACGTATCTGTTGTATTTTTGTATATACATGTTCAGTTCAGGTACGGTTTGATTACAGGGCAGTTGTACATATTAGATACATGGCAGTGGTATAGGTTGATATAGTTGTACAACAGTATATCTCACTATGGTAGGTTGACAGTGGTTCCATCATTCTACTTCTATTTCAGGGCAGTTGGACGGGGCAAGGATAGGTGGTTGTATCCACTTTCCGATTGTAGCCAGAGAACATAGGGGGTTGTAGCCTCCTTCTGGTTGTAGCTAGAGAATTAGAGAGTTGGAGCTTCCCTCAGGTTGTAGCCTGAGAAACTAGGGGGTTGCAGCCTCCTTCCAGTTGTAGCTGAAAAAAAAAGGAAGTTGGTACTTCCAATGAATGTAATTCTTCAAGACATATAAGAAAAATAATTTCGCGGTTTTCTCCCGATTTGTGTTTCCGCGTAAAACACTGGTGTATTGTGTATGTGTGTGATTGTTTATTTCTTATTGCTCATTATTGGATAATAATTCTAACATTTGAAGAAAAAGGATTATAATTACACTATTACTGATTCACCCCCCCTCTCAGTAATCCAACAATTAGTATCAGAGAAGGTTCCTTCAGAAATCAGTTTAACCACTGAAAGGTAGATCATGGAGAGTACCAACTCATATAAAAATGGAATACCACAGTTTGATGGATAGAAGTATGTATTTTGGAGCATAAGGATGAAGACATATCTATAGGCACATGGATTTCAAGTTTGGCAATCAATTGAAGATGGGTACACAACACCAATAGTTCCACCAACAAATGACAAAGCAATGAAACTTGGTTAGAATAATTCCAAAGTCAAAAATGCACTTTTGAGTGGTCTCAGTGATACGGTATTCACCAAAGTTGCACATTGTAAATTTGCTAAAGATATTTGGGACAAGCTTTGAAATATTTATGAAGGAGATTCAAAATTCAAAGCAACAAAGCTTCAAACTTACAGAGGTCAATTCGAACAACTAAAAATGAAGGAAGATAAAGATATCACAACCTACTTCTTACGAGTCAATGAAATAGTGAATGCAATCATAGGATTGGGAGAAGAAATCGAAGAATCTATAATTTTTCAAAAGGTACTAAGATCTCTTCCTATGAGATTCAACCCTAAGATATCAACACTATAAGAAAGATCGGATCTAAACTCAATAATCATGGATGAACTGCATGGAATCTTCACAGCATATGAGATGAGAACTGAACAGGAAAATCCAAATGTAAAAGAAGTGTCCTTCAAAGCATCCAAAAGATCAAAGAAAAAGAAAAATGAACAAGAAGAATATAGTAGCAACAACGACGTCTCGGAAGATGATGAAGAAGTGGCCAAGTTCATCAAAAGACTGAACAAGGGAACCAACGGTAGGTATATAGGTAAGCTTCCTTTAATTTGTTTTAATTGTGATGGTATTGGTCATTTTGCTAACAAATGTCCTCATAAGAAAAAGAGAAATGATGAAGGTTACTCAAAAGACAAACACGCATATAAAGGAAAAAGAACTACAAAGAAATATTTCAAGAAAAGATTATGCATCAAAGAAGACATCTCATCATCAGATGAAGATGAAGTCAGTGACAGTGAGATAGGAAGAGTTCTATTCATGGAAGTAAAAGACTCTGACAAAGAAGACTCTAAAGAATAATATGAAGAAGTCGAAGAAGAAATTGAAGAGGGAGAAGTTGACTTTCGATAAGAATTAATGTGTGCCATAGAGGTTATCAAAAGAGAAAAGAATAAGAACAAGAAACTACAAGCAGAACTAGACAAAAAGGAAGACACTCAAGAACTAGAAAAAATGATCACAAAATTGAAAGTTCAAATAGAAGAAGATAAAATAATTGAAGAAGCACTCAAAGAAAATCTAGAAGAAAAGGACATGATCATCAGAAACCTGGAAGCAGAGATTGTCACATTAAGAAGAGATATTCAAAAGAAAAATATGTAGAATAGCTCAAAAGTTGTGGATGACATTATCAACAATCAAAAATACCATCTTGAAAAGTCTAGACTTGGATACAATCAAACAGAAAATGGATCAAGATCCAAAACAACAGAGCAAGAAACAAATCCAAAAAGCTATGCAGAAACAATCAAAGGGGACAGGAATATTACAGAGACAATCCTCCACCAAGAAGATTCAAATTTCAGAATCAACAACAGTCACATATAAGAACCTCAGAAAATGACATGGATAAGAAAGCAAGATCGATATAGAAATGAAGAATGTGTAGTCACTCTACAAGATAAGCAGAAGAAACACGGTTTGTATGTTGACAGTGGATGTTCAAAACACATGACAGGTGATAAAGACAAATTTCTTACATTACAAAAGGAAATAAATGGATTAGTCTCCTTTGGAAATGATAATTCATCCAAAATCATTTGAGAAGTCACAATCCGAATTGGGAACAAAAATTAAAAGGCACAAAACGTTCTATTGGTAGAAGATATGAAACATAATCTTCTAAGTGTGAGTCAAATCTATGACCAAGGTCATAAAATTACTTTTGATTCACAAAAGTGTGAGATAAGAAAACAAGGTTTAGAGAAATTGGTTGGTATAGCTACAAGAACTTAAAACAACATATATGTGTTAAGTGAATTTGGAAATGAAAAGTGTTGTCTAGGAAAGGAAGATGAAATTTGGCTATGGCACAGAAGAATGGGTCACGTGCATTTTGATAACCTTTTCAAAGTTAGAAAAAGAGAAGCAGTCAGAGAAATGCCCCATATCACAAAACTAACCAACACTTTATGCAAGCATTGTCTACAAGGAATGCAAACAAGGACCAGGTTCAAATCAAAGGAATATTCAACAACAAGACCACTGGAAATTGTGCACACTGATCTAGTTGGACCAACTACAACAAAGGGATTAAAAGGTGAGAGATACTTTATGTTATTAGTTGATTATTATACAAGAATGACTGCAATTTTCTTTCTCAAGAACAAGTCGGAAGCTTTTGAAAACTTCAAGATCTACAAGGAAATGGTTGAAAATGAGATGGATTCAAGAATCGAATGCTTGAGATCTGATAATGGAGGAGAGTTCACATCAAAGGAATTTATTTACTATTGTAGCATTCATGGAATAAAAAGGCAATTCTCCATTGCTAGGACACCTCAACAGAATGGAGTTGTTGAAAGAAAGAATAGGACAATACAGGAAATGGCTCGAACAATGATAATGGATTCCAAATTGATAGATATATTTTGGACACAGGCAATGCATATAGCAGTTCACATTCAAAATAGAGTAATGCTCAGAAACAACACTGATAAAACTCCCTACGAGCTATGGAAAGGAAGACCAACAAATGTGAAGCACTTTAGAGTTTTTGGAAGCAAATGCTACATCAAAAGAGAAGATGGAAGAATGGGAAAGTTTGACTCTCATGTCGAAAAAGGAATACTTGTTGGCTACTCAAGTACAAGGAAATCATACAAGTGTTACAATCTAAGATTAAACAAAGTTGTGGAAATAATCAACATAACAATTGATGAAACAGGTAGACCAGAATCAAAGAAAGAAGAAAACAAATCAATGGAACAACTTTTCGAAGAAGAAGATGAAAAAGAAGTAGAAGAGGAAGATGAAGAGAATCCAACAGAAGCAGAAGAGAAAGTTCAGAAAGTGTCTCCAAAGACACCCAGTAAACAAGTACAGAAGAATCATTCTTCAGATCAAATTATTGGGAACAAAGATGTAGGAGTTGAGACTAGAAGAAAAATCTATTCACCAGAACAAACACACCTGGCACTCTTATCTACAATTGAACCAAACTGTTTTGAAGAAGCTAGCAAGGATGAATTTTGGAATAAGGCCATGGATGAAGAATTGGATCAAATAGATAAAAATGACACTTGGGAATTGGTTCCAAGACCAAAGAATAAGAATGTGATCAACACAACATGGGTTTTCAGGAATAAATTGAATGAAGATGGACATGTGACAAAGAACAAAGATAGATTGGTATGTAAAGGATATGCACATATTGAAAGAATATAATTTGAAGAGACATTTTCCCCAGTTGGCAGAAGGGAATCAATCTGTTTGATTTTAGCTTATGCATGCTCTAAAAATGTTAAAGTATATCAGATGGACGTAAAATCATATTTTCTGAATGGGGAACTTGAAGAAGAGGTCTACATTGAATAACTAGAAGGATTTCAGTTGTCAAAGAACACAAATTATGTGTGTAAATTAAAGAAGGCCATGTATGGTCTAAAATAGGCTCCTAGAGAATGGTACTCTAAACTAGATAAGTATTTGCAGCAGGCAGGGTTCAACAAAGGAAGTGTAGAAAGCAACTTCTACATCAAGTTAAGTCAAAGTAATATTTTATTAATTGAAGTTTATGTTGATGATATTATTTTTGGTAGTGATGATGACAGGTTAAGACAAAAATTTGCAAAAGATATGAAAAATGAATTTGAAATGTCATTACTTGGATAACTATTCTTCTTTATGGGACTTCAGATATGTCAAAGCAACTAAGGAATTTTTATTTATCAAACCAATTATGTCATAGAAATGCTAAAGAAGTTCGGAATGGAAGAATGCAAACTTGTTATCACTCCCATGAAAACTAGTTGCAAGTTGAGCAAAGATGATGATTCTAAGTCTACAAATTAGAGGCAATACAGGTCGATGATTGGAATCCTACTATATGTGACAACATCTAGACCAGATGTAATGCAGGTAGTTGGACAGGTGGCACGATTTCAAGCAGCACCAAAGGAATCACATGTATTAGCAGTAAAGAGGATTTTCAGATATCTCAAAGGAACATAAGAGTTTGGATTATGGTATCCAAAAGGAAAGAATCTATCACTTATTGCCTACACAGATGAAGATTGGGCAGGTTGTATTGATGACTAACGAAGCACCAGTGGAGCAACATTCTACTTGGGTGAGTGTTTAGTATCATGGCTAATCAAGAAACAATCATCAATATCTTTGTATATAGTCAAGGCAGAGTATATTGCATCAACATCATGTTGTACACAGGTTCTTTGGATGAAACAAACTCTAACAGATATATAGGTTGAGTATGATGATCCCATTCTTATCTGTGATGATAATAAAAATGCCATCAGTATCTCAAAAATCCCAGTGATGCACTCCAAGACGAAGAACATTCCAATCAAGTATCATTTTCTACGGGAACAGGTTGTAGAAAAGAATATCAGAGTTGAGTATGTGGGCACAAAATAAAAAGTGAAAAATATCTTTACAAAACCACTTCCACATGAATCCTTTGAATATCTTCACCAAATACTTGGAGTTATTTCTACTCCAAAATGAATGCTTTTTGAATGCTTATCTTATATGTCTTAGATTTACAAGAGGAAGCACCTTAAGAGGACAATTCAGTCAGGGGGAGTAGCCCCGGATGGAAATATACCTTTTCCATTGATGACAAAGGGGGAAAGTTTTTATCAGATGCAGAGGATAGACGCATGGTTCCAGGGGGAGCAGATTTATCATATGCAGAGGATAGAGGCATGGTTCCATGGGGAGCATGAGTGATATGATTTCAGTATTGCATTAGAGTGTTTCCATCAATGCCAAAGGGGAGGATTGTTGATTAAGGTTGGTTGTCATTGATGTCAACCCTTGAAGAAAAATGTGCAGCACAAAGGTTTAGGTAATGGACCCAATATTGTTTGATGTAAATATGACTCATTATTGTCTCTTCATGGTTGATAAGAAGTAAATATGGATGAACTCCAAAGTGGTCCCCTTATGGTGAAATCCCTCACGAGAAGACTGTTTGTGGAGTGAGAAAACCCATGCTTAATTTTGGAATAACAAGATGAAGGACAGTGAATTTGTCAGGGAACCTATCCTAGATATATAGTGATTTTCATGTTGTTTCTGGTGGTATGTGGAACGTCACATAACTCCTCACGGTTAGACAGTTATGACCTTACGAAGTTGGAGAACCCCTCTTAAGTCTTATAGAATCCCCCAAGCATCAAAGTGCTTTGAAAAAGAAATTATTTTAAATAAAGAATGTGTAAGTCTACATGAAGATATAAATAAGAGGCAAATCTCACTCATTAAACACACACTTGTACATTTTGTATATCTATTTTCTTGTGTAAAGCTTCTTGTAAATACTTGTGGATACATCTGAAGTAGCGAACGTCTGAGGTAGCATGAAGGGTTGACGGCGAAATTATCGGATTTATAGAAAACCCCATTTTCTAATGCATACATGAGATATCTGTGTATAGTGTGAGTATATGTTGATAAACCCATGAAACTTGTGAAGATGAAGGTGCAAAGGTTCTAGATTCTGAGATCAAGCTCCTAGGAAGGTCTAGAGTGCTCAAATACATCAGATCCATCCATTGGTTCAAAAGGTATGTCTTATTTCTATGAATAGTTGGATTTTGATG
>JZKD02S1231346.1:522125-533187 GCA_000966675.3 Picea glauca
AATGAATGTAATTCTTCAAGACATATAAGAAAAAGCATTATGTGGTTTTCTCCCAATTTGGGTTTCCACGTAAAACATTGGTGTACTGTGTATGTGTGTGATTGTTTATTTCTTATTGCTCATTATTGGATAGTAATTCTACATTGATATAACATTTGAAGAAAAAGGATTATAATTATGCTATTATTGATTCATCCCCCCTCTCAGTAATCCAATATCTAGGAGGGTTATCAGAGAGTCATGATGAGTGACCTGGATGGCATGCAATTGATCCATCACACCATGGAATCCTTTCTTCAAAACTTTTTCCATCCTGTGAGAGCTAATGATTTCAAGAGATCTCGCTTGGAGACATTGGAGGGTATATGTGTGAGCCGCTTGGTTGAATCTCATATATAACTCTTGATAATCCATTTTGATTGGTCCTAGAGTCTGAAGCCATTCCACACCCAATACTATATCACAACCCCCCCATGGTAATAAAGAAAATGTGGGTTTTCAAATGATAATCACCCATTTGGAGTTTGAAATTCTTGTAGTGGCTCCCACATTTCATCACACCACCATTAGCGATGAGAATTTGAAAATTACAAACAGGGCATACAAAGCAATGGATCTCCTCAACAATTATGAGATGAGTAAAATTATGGTTTCTACCACTATAAATAAACACCACAACTAGCCTTTGTTTTATGTATCCCTTGATCTTCAATGTCTGTGGGGATGAAATACCTGAGAGGGCATGAAGAGATATGATAGGTTCCTCTGGTTCCATAGGGGAGGCAAAAAAATCTTCAACATGAACACTTGGTTGAGTAGTCTTTGGGTCAAGAGCCTCATCTGATGGTATGTCTTCATAGGAAGAGGAAATGATGCATCAATATGAAAGAAAGTTTGTTCCTAACATTTATGTCCTAGTGAATACTTTTCATCATAGTAATAGAAAATTCATTCCTTGTGACGCTCCACCATTTTTTGTTGGAGATACCTTTTGGAACTTCAAAGTTTGTGTCAGAGTTGGGTTAGCCCCAAGGTGAAGACGGTTGGGAAATGTAGCCTTGAGGGGTGGAGCCTAAAGGATTATCTCTACTTATAGTGCTAATTGGCATTCCTTCAGCCATGTACTCGGATGATGCATGCTCACATGAGCATTGATGGATTCCTTTAAGCCAATGATAAGCAATTCAAGGTAAAATTCATCATATAATCCCTCAGTGTGGATAACCAAATATTTAAATACTATGATGAAGTATATGAATGATCTAGTTTGATGCAACTTAGTAAGCCTACCCAAAAAATGTCATTCCATATCAAAACGAGCACAAACTTCTTTAGTGAACATGTTCCAAGTGGGTAGTCCTAGATAACATTTCTTATGCCATTGCCAACACTGATAGCATTCTTGATCCAAGTACAAAAACCAAACATGGAGTTTGGTCTCATCATCCTGAATATCATGAAGGGAGAATTGTTGTTCCATTTGAGAAACCCACCTAGCTAGGTTGGAACCATCAAATTTATGCATGTGAACTTTGGGCACCTTATTCCAAGAGGGTGGAGAACCCCAAGGGAAGTGTGACGACTGAATATGCTCATAATAGGAAGAATGAGGGTCTTGAGGATGGGACTTAAGATTCTTACCCTTGAATATGTGCATCAGAGCTTGGTATTGCTTGTCAAGGGTGGTTTTGAATTCAACGTATATGGAAATTTTTGACTTCGGTGTGTATGGAAGAAATTTTTTGTTCTAGGTTGGACACCTTTTCCTCCAAGGTTTCTTGGGAATCAGAGTGGGTGGTAGGAATGTTGGAGGCTTAGGTAGTAGATGAGGTGTTGGGATAGAAGTATGGGCCTAAAAATGATAGGTACCCGGGTGATCAGGAAAAAGAGAGGAATTTGATGGGATAAGTCTCAAATAAAGGTGTCCCGAGAAGGTTTGGGTCCACAAAAAGAAAACAAAATTGAAAAATTAAGGGTACCACTGTGATCATAATGAAGAGACGAATCCAATAGAACAAGTCTCAAATAAGGGTGAAGTCTAGCCCCTAACTTTGTTTTTTTAACTCTTGCGGAGTTATACTCCGATCTAAATACTTCTATAGCGTCAAAATTCCCAAATTCTTAATAATACAAAATGTCAGTAGGGAGGGTTTCTATAGTGAAACGTTTGGAAGAGTGCCAAGTTTCAATATAGTAGATCTCTTGTTTCTGCCCCAAGGGTTAGGTTTTGCAGGGTATCTACATGAAGGGGTTTTCCCTATGTATCTCTATGATATATGTGCGGGGTCCAACAGTAGTACTCAGCCCAATATCTCAAGGATCTAAATAAGGAGGATAAACCATACCCTTATCTGTACTACCTGATTACCCAGGTACTAGAGAGTATCTTCCCGATTGTTTTTCTCGGTGACACTATAGCATTCAGGCGATCAATCAGTTTATCTATGAAGGGATGTATGATATCTAGTTCAATCTATATATAGGTGTTTTGTGATGTGATACCAATCGAAGGGGTACCAACCGGGTTTACAAAGGTTGCCAACAATGTGTGCTTATGTAATAATTGTAGTTATTGCATGTATTATTCCCTGACTATGTGTTTATTCATGGAAATATATATCTTTGTAGCTTAAATGGGTTGGAATAGGTTTCTACCTTGAAAAAATGTATCCCATAAGTTCTTCCTAGGAAAGAGCTCTGATACCACTTGCAATGTACCAGATGAATAATAATATGTGGAACATAAATATTTAGCAAGAAGTAATGGAACAACCAAATTATAGCTAGAACAATATCAGAATAACACCATAAATAGAACCTTAATTAAATATAGTAGTGTTCACTTTCCTCTTTGAGGGGGAAACCTCCAGTAGAGTAGAGCTCTATTACAATAATATCCAATAAAAACATATCTAATACCTCCTACTCTTATTTATACTAATTCTACCTTCTAAGGAAACTTCTAGAGGAAGATTTTTCTACATGCGAAATATTATATGAGTTCTTCTTACATTGACTTATTCTCCTTTATTTATTAGGCTTAATGTCATCCATTATTACATAGAAAACATATCCTACTAAATAATGACCCATGAAGAGGGGTTAGGATTGGATCCTAACATATCATAACAATTCGATTATTATTTGTGAATAGCTAACCAATCCATTCATAACAACACATCACATGATCCAAAGGTAGCATGTTCAAGGTTGCTTGAGTATGCAGTCCACTCATTTCAAATGGAAAATACTCTATTACCTCTCCCACCTTTCTCTTAGTTCATGTGGCTAGTTGAACTAACCATTCCTTTTCATGCTTCTCTCTCTATAAGGAACATGCATCAACAACTTGAGGTGAGACATAAATAAGGTTATATCCAGGGTCAATTAAAATAGAAATAGGTTTCTTGCAAATAATACCGTCCATCTTCACTACAGAATCTTGGTGGTTTTCTTGTCAATTTTCCACACCTGCATATATCTTGGGCATACTTCTGGCCACATCATTGAAATTAGTATCCTCCTAAACCTGATAAACTTTTTTACTATCATGATTCATGTGAGGAAAATCTCTCAATAGACGTGGTTCTCCAAAACTGTAGCATTGTAAAGGAACTTTCTTTGGTTCCTCTACTCTTTCTCTTTCCTTCTTTACTGGCATATTTCCACTTTGATATGGAAATTTTTGTTGATGCACACTCCTGCTCAGTTGACCAAACTGAGTACATTTCTTCAAATTCTTATAGGGGCCTTATTTGAATTCCTTCTTATGAAATACACTCTTATCTTTCCTTTTCCATTCATTAGAAGGTTCTTTCTTATATTTAGAATGGTCATAGCAAAATTTGGCCTTCCTAATGGTATCCTCTAATTTCTTAGGCTCATCAAATTTGATTCTGTCTTCATAGGACTATGGCAATCAACTGAGGAAACATTGTATCCTTTGTTTCTCATCCTTGATGTAAGGAACATACCTCAACAGTTCCAAAAATATCTTGGCATAGAAAGCCATGGTAAGTTTCCCCAACTTATGTTCATGGACCTCTTCGATATTCCCATAAAAGTACTTCTCTGATAGGTAAGACTCCCTGAAATACTTCTCAAACTGATTCCAAGGCAACTGGATCTCTTTCAATCCTTTGACTTCCTTGAGATCCTCCCACCATATGAAGGATCCTCCATTCATATTGAAGATGGAAATATTTTCCTTTGTATTTTTTGAGTAATTATGTACCCGGAAATACTTCTTGATACCCAATATCCAATCCTTGATTTCTTATCCCTTCTTGATTTCTCCATCAAAGGTAGGTGGCTTATCCTTTTTAAATTCTTTATTTAGAGAACTATGTGAATGTCTCTTTTTATTCTTCCTGGGAATACTCGATCCAGTTTCACTGCTAGGCAACAACTTGAAAGTAGACTTCCTACTGGATGAATCTGTGGAAATTCTTCCACCAGATATTGCTTTCCTTCCATTCCAATGCCTCTTCTTGGAAGAACTCCTTCCCACATTGATATGGCTTAATCCATGATTTTGGGCATTCAAAGGGATTTTCAACCTCTCTGATTGCTATAATTATACATTACTAGTGGTTGGATTTTTTGTATGTTCTTCTACATATTTGAAAAACTCTGCAGTAGAACTTCATTTAGATCTATATGCTCAAATTGAGATTTCATTATCCTCTCACTGTTTTCCTTCAAAATTCTGACAGTTTCTACCAAATCTGGAGGGGTTTCTCTGGCCATTTTACCATCAAGATCCTCATCTCTAAATTGTGGGGTTTATTCTATGATACACTACACCATTCATCTCTACTTTCCTTTCAGTACATCCTATGTGTTGAAACAACAAATCAAAATTAACCATTACATCAACACGCATTTTAAATACACATTTTGGTAAGATAAAAGGTGTTTTTTTTAAATAGTGAAATGGGCTTGGTGACACATTCAATCCTAGAATTTAAAATCTACTCTGATACCACTCTAAAGCACACTTGACCCCCTAACTCTCTTATCCTGGTGGGATGTTTATTTTTTCCTTTATCTTTGATGCTTGGGGCTCTAATTTGAACCTCTCATATTCTCATTCATTATTTTGTTATACACAACATTTCCCACTTAAGATAATATTTACTCAGATAAATTTCCTCGTATGATCTTCCTCCACTAGTGAAAACACCCCTTATGATTATCTACAACAACTCGGGACCTACACTCCCCTAATCATATGGTTAGATTCACTTCTATCCTCTAGATCGATGGTCTAGAGTGACTCAAACTCTTTCCCATCGAAATAACAAGTTACAGAGTTAAAATTCCATTTCGATGGTTTCATTATGATGGATCATTCCAATAGATCCAACGGATATAAGACTCAGGAACCAATAGTTCTAATCATGTTGTCTCCTCTAATATCCCAACAGTTATCATTTGTTTCTTCAGTTACCCGCCAAATGAACTAGTGGGATCCACGACAAATCTACAGTCAATATTTTATTATGTCCACTCTTTGATCTACAACTCACATTTTCTCTCATGTTCCTCCTCATTGATGAACTTGAAATCCTTAGATACCAATTATAATATTTAAAAACTCATTTCAGCATCTAACTTTATTCGGAATAATTCTGGATCATATTGAGGTGATTTGCAAAAAATGATGTTGTGCTTCTTATCCAAAATCTCATAATTTGATGATTAATTTGAATAATTATGAGATAACACAAAAGGAAATAAAAGAACTCAAATTATACAATATTGATGAAACACATCTTTGAATTCCCTTCAAATAGTGAGACTGCTTCTCATAATCTCAAATGTCAAATTACAATAAAACAAAGCCAATTTTGAAGTCACTCTTCAAGTTTTCTATTCAAACTCAGTTATAGAGTATACCATTGAGTTCCTTGTGAAATTTTGAGAAATATGAGTAAAAGTTGACCATATTCTGAACTGTCTCAATTTTACCCTCTTTTCACACCAAATGATGCACTATGGCACTCATTAATGGAAATAGGGACTAAGAATTTCATAGACAACATCTTACCACAAAAATAACATCAACATTGAACTCCTCTTGAGAAAATGAGAAAAAATGGTATAAACACACCTATGTTTGGACAAGTATCTCATGGCACGCAAACAGAGACATTACCAAACTTGGCTCCTCGTTTTGCATGAAAAACAATGAATTTTTACATCCTCCAAATCCGTTCCAACATTGGCATTTGTGTTCACCTCAAACTGTATGTCGTTCCAATCTGCGTGCCCCTTAAATAGGTCGCGGGCTCGAAACCACCATGCGAAAACTTAGAAACTTAATCTTAAATATGGAAGAAACTTTGTAGCAGGAGGCATCATTGGCACAATGGTTAAGGGGTTGGAACGTTCAATAGTGGGTCGTGGGGTCAAATCTCATTGACCACACAATATATAGCATTTTTTAAAAACCGTATGGAATATTGTTACGATGTTTGTTATATATATGTGTTGGCACATTTATTCGTGGCATATAGTTCACTAACCCCCGGAAAATATTTGTGTTGGTCATATTAGATACCATGCAATCATATACTATGGGTCGATAGATTATCCCTCAGCCCTTTTTCCTCCCATTCAAAACTTTAAATAACCACAATATATGTCGCAACATATATTGTTAAGACTCATGTGTGTGGCACAACGATAATGGATTCTTTTGTAAGGTTATGGGAGGTCGTGGGTTCAATCCTTTGAAATCCCAATAAAATTTTGAATAAACTTACCCATCAATGGCCAATGGGAGGCTTCCATGTGGCATCCTCTCATTGGTCTATCTTTGCCACATGTCAAAACTTAACTAGTCCACCTGTACCATACGATCACCAAGTCACCTACTTGGTTGGATGTATGGTATGTTGTGTGGTGCTCCATGTTGTGGCCACATCAAAACCTTAATTTCTTACAGTAATGCAATGTATTACCCATGCATTGGTGACATATATCACCCTTTTGACCCCTTTGACTTTGGCTTTTTATTGATTTGACTTAAACTTTGACTAGATATAACTTTTGCATACAAACTCCGTTTGAGGTGATTTTTTTGTCGTTGGAAATCTATCGTCGAGATATACACAATGATTTTCTTTTAAAGAACATTTGAGATTGTCAAATTTTGATATTTTCTAGATCCTACTGGACCTCTATGAGAATTTTGGATCTTATTGGACCTTTTGTGAATGTTCCTAGATCCTCCAGGATCACACCTTACCACTGAAGAACATTTGGTCCTCCAGAACTATGAATATTTTAAAAACTTAATAGCTCTTACTCACTCTCCCATCTTATTGAAATGCTCTTATCCAGTAGCTTAGTGATGATGAAGCTTCTTCACTCTTCCACCTTTCTAAATATGTTGGGACTAAATATTCAGCTTGGATCTTAGATCTTATATATTATATCAGTGTGCTTTTGTTTGCTTCACTGGAATATGGATTTGACTCTGGCTCTTTGTCATTAGTTCTAGTTCAAATCAAGTTTTGGTTCTGGCTCATAGATTCCCTCATAACAAAATTTTTGTCAATGTATCCTTGCAATATATGAATCTGAATCCTGTACTCAACATCCACTCCCATATACTTCTATGTTGAACATAGTCTATCTCGCCATCATGAAACCAAGTCGAATGTTGATCTATTCATTTCATTTTTGGACTCCTTATTTGATGCAGGAGCATTAGTTCGATTTCATGGTGGAGTGGGCACATGTTGTGATCTAGAACAGCATTTTGAGTTTGAGTGAACAATAGGTTAAACAAATCTATATTTCATTTATCTAAGTAGATAGCCTTGTTGTCAAAATTAGAGATAGATCTGGAATAGATAGTTATCAAATAGCTCCCTGCGAGGAGACTGAGCCACCTGTTCTAAGTGTTGAATAAAACTAGGGATTAGTTTTTCTAAAAATAGGAGAATGCCCAAAAAGAGGCGTGGTTTGTTAAATGTTATTAGAAATAAAAGAAAACAGAATGTAGAGGAGGCGAGGAGGGTACAGAGGCGTGTATAGTGGGCGCACGAGATTTGAAAAGGAGAGAAAGAGACGAAACAGAATGTAGAGAAATCATTTAATAAAGTTTCTTTCTATTGTGCAAAATTCTGATATGCGGGAATCCTCTTCATCCGTATACGATTTTGATATCTTCGTTCTCATTGAGGGAATATATATGATCTGTCAATGTTGTTTAAGAATCCTTGAAATCGAAGCAATACAAAAAAGGAATTGATAATTTCGTTTTGTAAGTATTGGGTTACTGGTGGAAAGCAAAGCAGAACTCGAGGAGAACAATGAATAGACCGCCCAGATCGTAGTGGAAAAACTAAGGTTCGAAATTCGAGACATTTCTCATTTTCCGTTGGGAGCTACGTGTCCATTGATGTATGAAAGCGGAAATTGAAGGTTAGTACGAAAGACGAGTCTATGGTCATTTCCGTTGGGTTCTTTTTGGTCATATTATAAAATCATACGGTGCTTAATATCAGTAGAAAGTTATTTTCCATTGGGTGCTAATAAAAACAAGAGGTGCTAAATTCGCCGAATTCGGCAATAATCCTGCCAAAAGAACCAAACTGCCAATTTTAGCAACGGACACCAAATTTAGCTCTGTCGGTTTCATTTCACTAACACCAGCTGCATTATTATTCCTATATTTTGGATGTATCTATAGGAATATCTGAATGAATTCCCTAGTCATTTCCTCTCTCCTGCCATGAAAGAAAATCAAAATATTTTTTCCACAAACATCTGTACTGTTTGACCTAATTATGATCAAGGTATACATCTGCACGAACATGACATAATATCATTTAATATGTTTATAGTGTACATATGTACAAGTATATACCTCTTATATCTTTATAAAGAAGATTATTTTTCCTTTACCAGCTCTAAAAATATTTACATTACTTCGATGCTCTTCCCACTTTCAATATAAATTCTCCAACTGCCTGCATCCATCTATTCCTTTTCCTTCAATACTTCGGAATACAAATGTTAACTTAGAAAATTCGATCCATATGTAGTACTTTAGCTAATAAAAATACAATTACTATTGTCTACACTATTGTCGAAATTCTTAGAAATATTTATAAGATCCCTCTCACTCCTATAATAAAGAGACTATATAGAAACCCATTTACAAGATTTCTCTCACTTTAAACAATGTATAAAGTGGCTATATAGAAATTTTACATAATTCCTCTCAATCTTAACATCTACACTGAGTGGTGTACAAGATTTCTAATACAACAATAGAAATATACTTAGTAGGCATCTACATATGCATAGTATCTTACATTTTACAAATATAAATATTTACAATGATGGATGTCTTATTTATGGACTCATCCTTCCCTTAGTATTGGGAGGAATATCATGGCTTCCTATCTATGAAAATGCCTCCAATAATGATGTTGAATCTGACATTGAATCTGACATGGAATTTTATGTTGAATATAAGAAACCATTATACCAAATTATAGGTCTTCCCAGTAACCTATATAACCTCTCCTTGTGAAAACCAAGTAGTAGTTTTGTGTCTTGAGTAGCTTCCCTTAAATACACAAGTACTTGGCTAGTCTAGAATGTGACTGTATATCCTTCATCTTCAAAATCCACAACTAAGAGTAGGTTTAATTTCAAATATGGAACATATAATGTATGCTCTATTCCCATAAATCCTTTCAACTCGAGATGTAATCTTACTTATCCATACACTATTATTGCTTATCTGGTGTTAGTTTTGGATCCTACATATAAATATGTGTTGATCTCTGAGAAATTTAGGAATATTGATCTCATCCCAGTCATGTGGTGAGATGACTCACTATCTATGAACCATACCTCGATGTCTTCATATGTCACTCTATTAGGACTAGCCATTAGGAAGTATTCTTTCTCAAATCTTTCAACATGACTATTAACTTCGCTTGGGATGTTGTTTGTCATCTTGCAAGTTCCTTTACATATTTACGGTTCTACTTCTAAATGAGTTTGGATAAAGTGTCCAACACTTCTCGATATGATGTCCACTCTTGCTACAATAAGAGAAGAGTGACTTTTTCTCATCTTGGAAACATGATCCCTTATTTTCATTCCCCCTTTTCCTTTTCTTTGAGAAATGACCTCTACCTCTAGCCTTATTCTTGGATGGATTATCTTTCAAGGACTATATTCTTTGACATTTATCCATATTATGGTTACTAGTTCCACAGGAAGCACATTGATGCATATATCATATATATGTATCTATCTTACCAGTGGGAATTGTCTTCATTCCCTCTTTAGAATACACATCTCTTTCTGGGGATGTCTTATATATGTTACCTTTCCCTGGGATGGAAGGTAAATATAATTTCTTGTGAAGGACCTCTTCATCTGAAGTTATCCTTGCTTAAGTTGTACTTGATTATTCTCCATCTTGACAGGAAACAGAATAATACGAAGAATCATCCTTCTCGATCATGCCTTTTGAAGGAGTTAGTTTCTCTTGCATCGAAGACTTTACATTCTTGACTTGCAATCTTCATGGAATGATGTTGCTAGTTCCAATGCCTAATACTTTATCTGTAATTTTCTTTCCAACTCCTGAAAAACACCTTCATGGAAATCCTCATGACATATCAATCGATCTTGTAGCTTCTATTTCTCTTCCTTGAGAGTTTTCAGTTGTATCCTTAATTCATAATTATCCTTTTGAGTTTGTCAGTTAATTTTCTTTTGTAGCCTTAACTTCATAAGAGTTTTACTCATTTTTTCCTCTCAACAAGAGCCTTCAAAACCTTCACCAACTTAAGTCTTCGACCTCATCACATCAACAAATTGTGAATGCACATCAAAACTAGCTTCAATACCACTTGATCTGAAAATCCTTAGATACAAATTATAATCTTAAAAAAATCATGTTAGTGTATAACTTGATTCAGAATAATTCTTGATCGTATTGAGGTGATTTACAAAAAAATCATGTCGTGCTTCTTATCCAAAGTCTCATAAATTGATAATTAATTTGAAGAATTATGAG
>JZKD02S1231346.1:537536-565656 GCA_000966675.3 Picea glauca
CGACATCAAGGCAATGGTTGTAAGTTTCTCTTTCAATTAATATGATACAGTAATATGTTTCTTTCCCATAAAGTTAGATCTACTTTATTACATAACTCCTTGATCATATGTATAGGTTAGCTATTGGATATATTATTTGCTTTCACTTTGGTTGGTTTGTGTTGTTTTGATATTGACCGCACAAGAGCGTTGGAGCAAAGCAAGGAACAACAGAGACCAAGGAAGCGATTACAAGGTACGTATCTTCTTCTCACTTCCAATTTAATTCAATAGGTAGATCTAGGGAAAGCGGTATATTCTGTCATGTTTTGTTCTAGATCCAGGTGGATCTAGGGAGATCGGTTTGTGTCCGCACTTACGGATTAATCCTGAAACACCAACAATCATGATATTTTCTCCATACCAAATGAACATATGTTGCTTTTCTAGACCCAAAATATGGGTTTTCTCCAAGTTAATAGTATGTTTCTGGACTTAACCATTTAAGGATTCTCCATTTATTTCCATCAAGGTGATACCAAAACTTCTTGGGATCTCACCTTCACTCTGAACTGGCTAAGGAAATTTCACCTCATAAATTAGATGAATATTTGCATATCTTGCAAACTTTCCAAATCAAGGAAGTGAGTTTCATTGGGATTCAGGCTCCCTAACTAGATATATACCCTCCTTAGGTATCATGGCATTTCACTTCCAATTCCCTGGTGAATATTTACGTATCTTTCAAGCTTTGCATTCAAGGTATTGTAGTTCCACATGGTTGTACCCAATAATGCCATCACTCATCCAGTGAAGATTTATATCTTGCAATCTTTCCATTTTAAATTCTTGCAATATTCATAAGGACACACCCTACCTTTGTATTAGTTACTTGGTTACATACATCTATCAGTTTAACAACAAAAACAAAAATGCATAATCCATTTTACTCAAGAATTCAACAATTTCCTCATACGTTCACATTTATCATATAACCCATTAAAAATAACATTTTCCTCACTAAACAAAAATCAAACAAGTTAAGTTAAACACTTATCTATTTAGTGGAATACAAAACCGACCAATTGACTAAGTGAGGTATCTTGTCCTCCCAACCGTAGGCTATGTTGTAGTATGCCTACTTACAACATGCCACCCTTGTGTCAAGCCATGATAACAAAAGGATATTGGTTCAACTAACTTCCCAATCAATAAAATGGTCTAGGAAGGTTACTCTCCTTCATTCCATTAGCAACAACATAAATTTCACTCTTCCCACTGAGCTCAAGACCTCGATGAGTTTATCAAAAACCTTCCCAACTAGATTTACTATACACAAGGGAGTCCCTTATCTACTACATAGTCCCTCAATGACCTCCCCTTACTAATGTTGATTTCTTTCTAGTAAGAACCAAGCTACAATCCTCTATTACTCCAGTCTGGATCTAGTTCTTCTCTATTCGAGGGTGGCCATTGAATTCCTTGGGAACGTTTTCTACTTTCCTCAAGGAAATCTTCCCAATATCTTTGTTTCTCAAAGAAATGAACGTGAGTCTCCTCCTCTTCTCTTCATCCACTGTGAGTATGAAACTCACTCTATTTAATATGGTTCTCTATAAGAACCCATATTTTTCTCCTCTAACTAATGAAAACTTCCTAAGTGCGTTCACCTTTGCTTTTGTTATGTTCTCCATGATCTCTTCTTTTTTGTGTATGATGGTCCTATCATCTTCCTTTCTTTCTTTCATGTTTACGCATCTAGGTGATGTTTTCCAACTTTGGGCTCTTCTTCCACACATTACTAGGGATCCCCGGGATTCTTTTCAGTTCCAACCCCTAGTTAGGTTTCTTGAATTCTAAGGGAAAATCTAGTGCACCCTTCTATTAGGTTTCAATTGAATCTTGCTTCTTCAAAACACCAAGTCTGCCAATATTTATAAATACTTCAACCACCAAGGCATGTGGCTCTATTAAGATCTAAGTACATTTGTAGGTGATGTATTCAATTTTGTAGGTGTAGGTTGGAATGCTGAGAAAGTTTCCTATTTTCTTCATTGAAACTTCTCCACTCCTCCTCACTAGTTCACCTCACCAATTCCCGCTTGTGATATCATGGCTAGTATTCGATTATTTTTCATTTTTGGTTAGTTGTATGTTGTTTTCTATTAATCATCAACATAATTACATGCTTCATAATAATATTACATGAATTCTTAGTATAATTACAATCATGGGGGGAAAAAAGGTGTTACATCATCAAGATCATAGGGTCATTGGGAATCAAATGCAACGAAGAACTTCCCATATTTCTTCTTATCCAATTTCCACGTCAACCTCCCATGTGGAGTTGAATTAGAATTCCACCATGGATACTTGGGAAGGATAGTGACAACATTGAATTCTAGTATAGTATATGTTAGAGAGAATCAAGGTCACCACGTGGACTAGGATGACATAAGCAATGACATTGTTATAACTTAAAGGGATTTCCATTTTTTTTTATATATTAGATCAATGAATCATACTATATCCTAATCTAGATCGATGGTCTAGGTTTGATTTTATCTCTCAATAGCACCATGCCACTCGGATACCAGGGAGTTAATCCTTCAAGTTACAACACAATCCCCTGATTGTTGATCTCATTGGTCCATCAAGCTCACCAGGCCACCAAGAGTTTTAATCCCATGAGCGCATCAAGAACAATCCATCGATTGTTTATCTCATTGGGCCACTAATATTTTTAAAGAACACATTTTTATCATAGTTAAAGCATGTCTGGTGAAGTTGAGCCGCATATCTAAAAGGTAATTTCTCGCACATAGTTTCGTATCCCGTCAATTCACATTCAAATTACATGCAGGTGTCTCTGCAATATAAAATTATCCAAAAATAATCTCATGGTGAATTAAATATTAACCATATCCCCGCAAATCAATAATCAATATTGATCACCAAGATCGAACCAGTGACTATTGAGTTTGATCGCTTCTGTAGAGGAATTTCAGACAACCAAAAATCACAAGAGTTAAATGGAAGAAGGGAAATGAATTTCTAAGGTAAACATCTTAGCAAGTGTTAGCCCAGGTAAAAACAAAAGTGAAAATCAAACCAACTATAAAGGGATCTCAGTATAATAGAAATTCTAGAGGTAAAAGTAAACAAATTTTTACCAGGGGAGAAACCATTCAAGAAAAAAGAAGCAGTAAACAATTTCAAGAAGTAGTAAATGGTTTCAAGAAGAATTTTTGGAGATGAGTATGAGGAATAAAAGAAAATGAAGGTGTTCATTGTTAAGGTGAACACTTTGATGAATTTAAGAGGATCTTATACCTGAAGTTGTTAGATAAGAAACCTCAAGCACAGACAGGTGGTGAAAGCATCATGGCACCTAGATATTCATCCCTTGCATTATGTTTCAGTCTATAATTCCCTTTCTTATTTTTCTTTTTTTCTTGTAAATCATTTTCTCCCATTGTGTCTTTATTGTGTCAAATATGATTTGTAAAATCTCATACAATAAAACTATTCACCATATTTAGTGTTACTATATGATGCCTAGTTATGACACAAAAGTGATTTTCTCTGAATAAATGACCATTTCTTGTCATTTTTTGTGAATTTAAATGATATGCATAGGGTACCTCCATGTATTCATAATGTATGAGGATGCTAACTGTTTAGATCATTTTTTCACTAATGTATATGCATTTGTTGAAATTGTTGGATTATTAATTACTCAACACGTTTTTTTCTTTTTTCACAAGCTACGTGATTCATTCTTAGCAATGCCTTATATGTTTATCTTGTATTTATTCTAATTCAGCATATCATTTTCCTTTAAATATTGATTGTATGAAACACTCATGGACATATGCCTCTTGGAGTTGAGGGTTTTTATCATTTGGTTTGATATTGTTTAAGGTCCTAGAGTTTTAAGAAAGAGAGAGAAAAATTTACCAAATATTGCATAATTTGCCTTACTACACATATGGATTTAAGACGCACCCTGTGTTTTATTCCCTAGAGTTCCTCGAAATCATTCCAATAACATCCTGAAACATCTCTAGGGAGAACATATGAAATGGTACTATTTCCAACAACAAAATTTGAATATATTTTTCCATGGGATATGACATTGTGAGTTATGATCCTTGATGGTGAATAAGATTCAAACATATGGGTGTTAACATTTCACCTAGAGACTCCATAGAAGGAAAACATGGTCTCTACCAGAAGATACACTAGAATTAACTCTGGTCCTGATAAGGTTCTATTATAATCTGATCTAGAAAATCTTGTGACTTGGAGGAATATTAGAGAATGCCATATCTCTTCTTCTTTAAGTAAACCTTATCTAGAAATATCTACGTCTATTGTTCATCAAGTTTAATCTATAGATCTACTTGATATACTTGTAGATTCATATTCTTCTTCAAAGTTTCTCCTAGAACCTTTGATAGTTCTCCTAAATTATCCCTTACAATTATATCCATAAGTAGGTTCATCCCTTCGACTTTTCTTGGAAAATCTTATTACTCCTCTATCCACTGTGATCCCACTAGGTGAATCCAATGTGTTGTGATGGTGAGTTCAATTTCTGGTATGATAGCTTCAAGGTTTTCTCTAATTTATTTTTCAAATATACACAGATTTCCTAATCTTATGCCTTGTAAGGAAGTTTGGGGAGACTATCTTCCTAGATTCAGAGAATATGATGATGATAATCTAGCTCAACATTTAATAGAATTTTGCTTATGTATGCATAAAGTGAGTATTTTTATGAAGATATCATCATGAAAATGTTTATGATCTCTTAAGAAGGAGATGCTCGACAATGGTACAGGTCTTTACCCATTTCTTGTATAACTTCATTGAAGGATTTTCATATACTATTTCATTCTCATTACAAAAGGAGATATCCCATTGAACTTCATTTAGAAAACGGATGCAATGAATGATTTGAACTAGTTTTAGAGGATATAAAAGATTCTTCCTGTATCAGTGAAGAGAAAAATGAATTTATTGATGATGAATTTGAACAAGAGTTTGAAAGGGAAACTTAGTATAGTAGTGCAAATGAAGAAGATAATATTCTAGATTCAAAAGAAGAGGTATCATTAGGAGGTGAGTACATAGTATCTTCAAATAATATACCAAAGGATACAATATTTCTTTCTATATTGCAAGATAATAGTCAAAATTATTTTCAGATGGAGATTTCTTCTTCTAGGGACGGTCACAAGTTACAAGTACCTTCTATTGTTTCAGCGAATATGGTATGTGTTGATGAATTTTTACATTTCCAAGAAGATGAAGAGAATATTTTTGAATTTCCATATTCTCAGTTTCTTTTTGAACATTGTTGTAATGAAGAACTTGAGTTGGTTATAGAAAATAGAAAAGATTGTTTCTACAGTAGTGAGGAGGAGAAATAATTTTCTAAAATTGAGTTTGAAAAGGATGTCAGTTATGGATATACTCATGAAGATTTTCAAGAAGAGATAATAACTTCTTTCACACCTATTGATCAAAGTCAAGATTATGTTGTTGAAAATTGTGTACCTCTTTTTGAAGGTAAAATTAGAGAAGATGTGAAGAGTTCTATATCATCATTCACAAAATTTTCAAACAACAACAAATCCATATATGACCATTATGAAACAGAATCAGAACTAGGTATGAAGGAAGATATATCTAAAATGTCATTTTCAGGAAATGTTATTAATACACCAGTTCATGATAACTATGAGGGCTCTAATGAAGAATTTCACATAGATATATTGCTTTCATTTGTTGCTGAATATATAAATATTGACAATAATGAACAAGAACCATTTGAAGTTTTAAATATGTTCAAGTTATTATGCTTCCTTATTTTTCTTCATCATAATCACAAATAGAGAAATCAAAGAGTATTCTGGAGCAGTTTAGTCAACCTGATCACGAAGGAGGAACCGAAATTTTTGTTGATACAGTCACATTTTGGTTGGATTCTACATTATATAATGCCTCAAATGACTTAGGTTATATGAATCTAACATTTTTATATCATAATCATGAACTTCATAATCATATGATGTTACAATTTCAACTTTTTCTTGTCCTTATTTTGCAAAAGTGCATATAAGGACTTCAACCAAGTAGTAGGGAGCTTGCTTGGTATCACTATAAGTGTCATTTAACTTGATCAAAGTGGTTGGGATGATCAGACTAGGAGGGTTATGTATATAAATAAGCTTTTAGTCAAGCATTTGTTTTTAGCTTGTACAATTTGTTTTAATTTTACTTTGTTCACCATTTGTTACTTGAGCAAGTAGATAGAGTTATAACATTGTAAGTTGTTGAGAAATTTTGTGTCACATATTAGATCAATGTTTAGGTACTATGAGGGAGATGTATCATTTTGGGGCAGACTCCATAACCCAACATAAGAGGGCACTTGGTCTACAGTTCTCAACAGACAACATGGGTATGTTTTCCCCGCTAGAGTCGCTGTTAGTACCATATTTGTTCCTACAATTGATATGAAGGTTTTATGAAGATATAAGGTCAAGACTAAGAAAGTTAGTAGCATAGGTAAATCTTCCATAGCCTTTGAATAGTCTAAATCCAATTTACTTCCAAGAATATTGAAGAAAATAACAAAAAAACCATGCCATTTTACGCCTAAGGTAAATTTAAGCACTTGAGAGATTATCAGAAGCCAAATATAGGCCTATCATGACTCGAAAGGACATAATTTTATTTGATAAGGAGCTTACCACAAGAATGTGTCCTGAGAACTAAACACTGGCAAATACGTTGGACCACTATGTGAGCTAGATCAGATGGTCCAGAATTAACCGTGTGCAAGATCAATTGTCTACATATGGTCTTCATCCCCATGGGGTATTCACTTAGTGACCGAGTGACATATTTCCTTTGTTCATGGGATATTAAAGAATACATCTAATTTCACTAGATATTGATAAATACCTGCAAAAATATTTTTGTTGAACCCCCCTCCAAATACATATTTCCTTTAAAAGAAACCCATATTTGTACTAGATACCCCTTTTATGCCCCCTAATATCTATAAACCCCCTAAGACCCCACATCGCCCCCCCAATACCTATAATATATTGACTTTATTTTTCACAATTTAGAAACCCCCTTTATGAATGAACTTAATAAGATATTAGTCAACAAGGTGAAGCCCGTGTGTTCGGCCCCCAAGTGCACTGGGCCACCGAGACATCTTAAACCTTCATGAAGATAAAAATAATTCCCCAATTACTGGTGCACTAGGAAACTATCCCACTAATCCATCGACACATTTAATCATAAAAGTAAAACATATCACAAGTACCTGATCACTGATAATCCTTGCCATGATAGTCTCCCACATGGAGCCAACTTAACATTCCAGTGGAGATATGTAGATGGATTAGTGAAAGCCTGACATCCCAACAAAGAACCCATCAAAGAGAATCAAAGGCCACCATGTGGACAAGAAGGGCCCACTTGTGACACATAACAACACATAAAAAATGATGCCACAGGGTCTGTTCCCGTGCCACATCAACACCAACAAGGACCAATATAAATCCACATGTCCATTGAACCAAGATGACGTCAAATATGATGTTTTCCTACCCTTAGCTAGTTTTTTTAATGCATATTTTATCAAGGAAGATCAACGAATCAATTTTGATCGGTTCCAAATCAACATTCTAGATTTGATTTTCAGTCCTAAAGCATACTGATCCACTATGTCACCAAAATGTTTTAATCCCACAAACCAGTTCAAGCGCAAATTCCCCAATCGTCGATATCATCGGGCCACCAGACCTCAATTGAAACTCTTATCTACACTACTCTCAATCAATCTAGTGGCCATGTCAACATTTGTGGGACCCACTAGAGACACAAAACAACACAACATACATGACAACACGTAGTCTACTCCCATGCCACATCAGTGCGAACATCAACCATTGTAAACTTACCATGTTTCCATGGGACTAGGATGACACCAACAATGAAATTGTTGTAACTTAAGGGATTTTTATTTTGGTCAAGCACATATCGACAATCTAGATATGATTAGGCACTGAGATTGATGATCCAGATTAAACATTGAAAGCTCATATATCAACCCACCGGTCTACGAGGAGGTTAAGCCTTCGCAAAGTATCAACACATGTTCCTAATCAGTGGTCCCACCGAGCCACTGTAATAAAATCAAATCATCTCCCCCCATGTTTGTTCCCAATATGGTGGCCACTTCATCATGTGCAGGGCCTACCAAACCATTGGGCTCATCGAGATACCAGGTCACCGGGAGTCAAATGAAACACAAAACTTCCCATATTTCTTTTGATCCACTGTCCACATCAACCTCCCATGTGTAGTTGACTCATAATTCCCCCATGGATACATGGAAAGGCTAACAACAATGTGGCATGCTAGTAAAACATCCATCATAGTGAATCAAAGGTTGACAAGTGGATTGGGATGACGTCAACAATGATGTTTTTATAACTTAAAGGGAATTCCATTTTTGGTTGAGCTTAGATCAACGAATCACATAGGATCAGGCTCTAGATCGATGTTCCAGGTTGTATTTATCTCTCAAGTGCACTAGGTCACCACAATACTAGGGATTTAAGCCTATATGTTACAACACAATCCCCTAGTCGTCGATATCATTGGGCCACCAATATTTTTAAGCTCACGAGTGCATCAAGAATGATTCCCCGATCATCAATCACACTGGGCCATTGATATTTTTAAAGATTGAGTTTGCAATCAAAGTTACATCTTGTTTAGTGAAGATAGGCCCCATATCTAAAAGGTAACAACTCGCACATAGTTTCGTAGCCCTCCCATTTACATTCAAATTACATGGGGGTGTCTTCACAATATAAAATAATCCAAAAAAAATCTTTTGATGAATGTGGGATTAACCATATCCCTACAAATCAATGGTAGAGATTTCTCATCGATATCAATCCGATGGATCCTATGTTTTGTTGCTTCCATAGAGGATTCCAGACTATGAGAAAATGAAAGATTTAAGTGAAAGAGGGGTAATGGTTTTCTAAGGTATAATTATCAGCAAGAGCTATCCCGAGTAAAAATGAAGGTGATAGGAAAATAAATTATGGAGGGATCTCAACATAAGATAAATTTTACAAGTAAAGTAAACAAATATTTACCAGGGGGAAAGCATTAAATAAACAAGAAGCAGTAAACAATTTCAAGAATAAATTTTGGAAATGAGCATGAGTAATGAAAGAAAATGAAGGCACTCATTGTTGAGGTTGGAAATTTGGGGAATTTAAGAGGCTCTTATACCTGAATATTTTAGATTAAAAACATCAAGCATAGACATATGGTGAAAGCATCACGACATCTAGAGATTCATCCCCTGTGTTATGTTTCAGTTTGTAATTCCATTTCTTATTGTGTTTTATTGTAAAGAATTTTCTCCCATTTTGTCTTTCTTGTATCATATTTTATTTATAAAGGCTTAGGAAACATAATATTCACCATATTCAGTGTTGTTGTATGATGCATAATTATGACACATAAGTGATTTCCTATGAATGAATGTCCATTTATTGTCATTTCTTTGTGCATTTTAAAAATACATAGAGTGTACCACCATGTATTTGAATGCATGATGATGTTAAATATTTGGAGCATGTTTTTCATTGATTTGGATGCATTTTTTATAACTATTGAATTCATAATTGCTCTGTGCACTATTATTTTTTCATAAGCTACCTGATTCATTATTAGTAGTGCCATGTATGTTTATCTTGTTTTTATTCTAATTCACCATTCCATTTTCCATTAAATATTGATTGTTTTAAAAACTCATGGACATATGTCTCTTGGGGTTGATAGTTTTTATCATTTGATCTGATATTGTTTGAGGTCCTAAAGTTTTAAGAGAGAGAGAGAGAGAGAGAGAGAGAGAGAGAGAGAGATAAACTTACCAACTCTTTCATAATTTACCTTACTGCACATATGGCTTTAAGACTCACCCTTTTGTTTAGTCCATGGGGTGCCTTGACATTGTTCCAATAATAACTTGGAACATCTCAAGGGATAACATTCGAAATGACATTGTTTTCGGGGATGAATTTTGAATATATTTTTCCTTGGGATACAACATTGTAAATTTTGATCCTTGATTGTGAGTAAGATTCATACATCTGGCTATTAACATTTCACCTGGAAACTCCACAAAAGGAAAACCTTGCATCTACCAGAAGATACACTAGAAGTAACCCCGATCCTGATGAAATTCCAGTATACTTTCATCCATAAAATATTGTGACCAGGAGGAATATAAGAAAATTTCAAATCTCTTATTCTTCAAATAACCCTTATATAGAAACATATAATTATGTTGTTCATCAAAGTGTCGAATCTGTATATCTAATTGATATACCTGTAGATTCATATTCTTCAAAGTTTCTCCCAAAAAAATTTATAGTTCTCCTGATTTCTCCCTTAAAATTTTGTCTAGAAGTAGGTTTTTCCCTTAAAATTTTCTTAGAAAATATTTTTACTCCTCTTTCCACCGTGACCCCACCTCACTGGCTACTCCACTGTGTTGTAATAGTGAGTTCAATTTTTGTTATGATAGTTGCAAGTTTTTCTCCATTTTATTTTTTAAATATACCTATCTTTCCTAATCCTATGCTCGGTATGGAAGTCTAGGGAAATTGTCTTCTTAGATTCAAAGAAGATTATGATGATAATTTGGCCCAACATTTAACATAATTCCACTTATGTATGCATCAATTGAATATTTTTCATGAAGATATTCTCATGAAAATGTTTATGATCTATTTAGAAGGATATGCTCGACAACTGTACATATATTTACCTGCTATTATATAACTTCACTGAAGGATTTTCATATACTATTTCATTCTAGTTAGAAAAGGACATATCCCATTGAACTTATTTTTGAAAATGTCTACATTGAAGGATTTAAACCAGTTATAGAGGATATATAAGGTTCTTCCTGTAGCAGTGAAGACAAAAAGGAATTTATTGATGATGAATTTGAACAAGATTTTGAAAGGGAAACTTACTATAACATTGGAAATGAATAAGATAATCTTGCGTATTCAAATTAAGAGGTATCACTAGGAGGTGGTTACACAAAAGATTCAGAGAATCTACTAGAGGATAGAATATTTATTTATGTTTTGTAAGATACTAGCCAAAACTCTATTCAGGTGGAGATTTGTTCTTCTAAGGATGGTCATGAGTTACGAGTACCTTCTATTGTTTCAAGAAATATGGTATGTCTTGATGAATTTTTACATTTCCCACAAGATCAAGAGAATATTTTTGAATTTTCATATTCTCAGTTTCTTTTTTAACAATGTTGTAATGAAGAACTTGAGTCGGTTATAGAACATAGAAAATATTGTTTCTACAGTAGTAAGGAGGAGACAAAACTTTCTGAAATTGAATTTGAAAAGGATGTTAGTTATGGATATGCTCATGAATATTTTATAGAAGAGACAACCCTTTCTTTCACACCTATTGATCAAAATCAAGATTGTGTTGTTGAAAATAGTGTAAATATTTTTTAAGGTAACAATATAGAAGATATGCAGAGTTCTATATCATCATTCACAAAATTTTCAAACATAAACAAATCCACACATGATCGTTATGACACAGAATCATAGCTAGGTATGAAGGAACATATGTCTAAAGTAAAATCTTCAAAAAATGTTATTAGTGCACCAGTTCATGATAACTATGAGGGATTTGATGAAGAATTTCAAATAGATATATTTATTTCATTTGTTCTTAAAGATATAGAGCTTGAAAATAGTCAACAAGAACCATTTGAAGTTTTAAAATATCCCAAATTTATTATCCTTCCTCCCTTTTATTCATTAGAATAACAAATAGAAAAATCAAAGAGTATTCTGGAGCAGTTCAGTCAACCCAATCATGAAGGAGGAACCTTGATTTTTGTTGTTCCATTTGTTATCTCTCATATTTTTCATGATCCATTTGGATTTTGGTTGGAGTCTAAATTATCCAATGTCTCAAATGACTTAGGTTATGTTAGCGATATTTCTTGTAAGGGGGTTAGAATGCAAAAGAATGGGCTAAAACCCACTTGTCCTAATTTCAGGGTGCTAATGCGCCCATGATTAAATGAAAACCAAGTCTGGACAACAAGGATCACAACGCTCGGATCAACGACGCAAATAGGATTCTAGACCCCCCCCGCCTTTCTATCTTTAAGCGGAGGGGGGGGGTCCAGAATCCGGGGTGCACCTCTTTGATGGTCAAGATCAACGCGCCCAAATCAACTGCACGCGAGGTGATTCCGGACCCCCCCCTGCCTTCCTATCTTTAAAAGGAGGGGGTGGGGGGTCCGGAATCGAAGGTGCATCTCTCCAACGGCTGCAATTCAAGCACCCGGATCAACGGCGCGTAGGCCATATGGGCACCCTCTGTCATCCGGTGATTAACTAATGTGGGCCTCCTTCCCGTCATGTCAGCTTGTGGACCATCCTCCCTCTTTCCATCTGTTCTCTTCCTGACCATGCGATGACGCTCGCGCCCTTTTACCCTTTCCTCATCTTCCGACATTTGTCACTCTCCCCTTCTCTAGTCCACATGGTCCCTTTCCCATTTCACCATCCATCCACTGCCTGCCATGTGTCCCACCTCGTTCCATGTCCTTCTCCCACCGCAAGTGCACCCATTATGTCTTGTATCCCACTCCTTCCACGTATCATCTTCTGTCACATGTCTCCCCCCCGCCACTTCTCTTACACCCCATCGCTTCTTTCCTTCCCCGCGTAGTTTTGGCCCCATCACTCCGTTGTTGTTCCCCATCTTCCGCGCTGGCTTCCACGCCTATTCTTCAAGCCATTCAGTTATTCTAGGTGGCAGGGCAAGAGGCCCTCCACGTTGCAGAAGTGCCTAGTTGGTCGGGTCATCCTCGATCCCGATGAAGTAGTTATTGAAGCGGTTGGTGGTGGTTAGACATCGCCTCCGCCATAATGGGAAAGCCCGGCAATGAATTAAAGGCACGTCGATTCGCCGCTGGAACTGTTAGGAGTTGGCTTACATCTGACATAAGTTGCACGATCTTTCAGATGTTGACTGTCAGAAGCCATGTAGACATAAAGCTTTCAATGCAGTGTCTTGGTTCTGCTGTTGTTGTTGTTCTGAGTATATGAAGGCATTTTCGCCATTTTTGTATCTATCGATGGTAGAGCGAAGCTCCCGACTGTAAAGTTTCAATAACCATTCTGGTTTCTTGGATATGCCTCTATGTTTGAGATTTCTTGTTTTATGACAAATAGTTCTCCTTTTCCATCTATGTTTCGTCTCGTGCCAGAGAGTTCATGATCGAATGATTCGCGTGGATTATTGCAGTTATGTTATGATAAAGGATTTGTTGTGACATTATTGTATTCTCTGGTCTCCTGTGTTTGAATGTAAAAGGATTTTGTGTTCGGATGCTTTCTTCTCCAGTCTGTTACAAACCTAATGTTTATAGCAGACCTTCGCACTCTTCTCATGCAAGTCTTCCCCCTACTCACCCTTTATTGCAACTCACTGTTTCAAGTTTATCAAGACCTCACTCGTTCATGCATGCTTGGCCTAGTTTCTGAGTTGAGACGATATTGTTCTGAGTTTTCCTCCATTTGATCACCCCTTTAAAAAAACCGTGACATTAAACTGATGGGTGTCAGGCTCTTCTCCTGCAAGAAATCCAGGAGTGACTTCTAATGCCAACATTTCTGGTGTCGTTGCCAAGGACAAAATTGAATATTTTCCCTGGGATTGAATGACAAAGACTAAGCTGATTCTGAAGGTGCATCAGATATCAGAACTTGAAGATTGCAACTGTGCACCTGGCGACTCCACTATGACGACTCCACTGTGGTGAACCCGTTGGATTAGTTGTGGATTTTGGCGGCAAACACACACGGTCCCATCCACAACTGCCTCTGGCTACAACTGAAGAAAATCCGGAGGTGATTCTCAGAAAAGGAAAGGCCCCTCAAGGAGAAAGATTCACCTCCGAATCAGGTATTTCCCCACCTCCTTCTGTAAAAGCTCCATTTTCTTATTCTTAGCTTTCGAGTCGTCCTTCCTCTGAGGTTTCCCATTTTTTGAACTTCAGGAGTGTTCCTGCTGAGTTTTCTCCTCCTGGTCTAGTATCAGAGGGAGAGATCCTTGTCACTCCCCCCTCCTTGGAAGTTGTGCCTCAGTACGGACCTCAGGCCTCAGAAGGTTTCACTACCCCTCCTTTTATTGCTACTGTTACACAGAGAGAAGCATCCTCACATTCAGGTCCCTTAGACCTATCTCTGTTTCCCCCATCGTCTCCTTTGAGAACCCCTTTTCTGACATCTCCCGTTCACACTCCTTCTCCTTCGAGTTCTCCTCTACCTAATATTCCCATGGCTGGTGCTAATCACCCTCTGAATAGAATGGATGCCATAGTCGCTGCTAGATATGCTCCTTTAACCCTACCTCATCCTATGAATCCCCTCCCTGCTGGAGATTATTTGAAATACATGCCCAAGTTCACTTGGGAAGGGGACACAACTGTTGAAGAGCACCTAGCTGCCTTTTACAGTTATGCAGACAACTTGAATATCGAGAATGAAGATGTCTGGATGAGAGTCTTTGTCCAGAGCCTAGATGGAGAGGTAAGGAAATGGTTCAGAGAATTGGCCCCTGGATCTATTGCTGGCATTGAAGCCTTGGATAACATTTTCCTGAGGCAGTGGGGAGACAGAAAAGATTTCATGTATTACATGACAGAGTTTGGGTCTCTGAGGAAAATGGAAGGAGATTCTGTCTCGGACTTCTCCAAAAGATTTAATAAGATGTACAATAAGATCCCTGCAGAGATAAATCCTTCAGAAGCCTCTGCTCAAATTTCATATGCTGGTGCATTTGATCCTGATTTCTGCCTGCTATTGAGAGAAACAAGAGCTACCTCCTTAGCTCAAATGCAAGACGTTGCCATAGAAGTGGAATCCAACATATTGGTAGCTGACAGACTGAGGAACAAAGCGGACGCAGATAGAAGAAAAGGAAGATTCAAAGCCTCAACTTCTGGCTCATCGTTGCCCCACCCTCAAGTGAATGAACTGACCAAGATAATGAAGTTTCTAACCGAAGAGGTGGAAATATTGAAGGTGGAAAGGAAGAAAACGTATAAGGGCCCTCAGAGCACCGAAAATAAAGGAGGTTTCAGAAGGCCAAATAATATTGCTCCCCCAACTATGCACAGAGAAAGGGGAAGAGACAGAGAAGACCAGAGAATTCAGGCCCCTTTTCAGAACCATTTGGTTGCCCATGAGGAGGAAAGAGAAGCAGATGAGCTAGATCCTAAAATCCACTGCCTAGAAGACACTCCTCCTTTTCCTCATCTCACCCAAACTGCTTATGAAGAGTCTCTCATGGATGGTCAGCTAAATGAATTGAGCAAGGGAGACAAAGCCAGCGGCGGTCGAGGCAGGTATAACCTGAGATCCGAAAAAAGGGAAGCAACATTTGATGTTCCTGAGAAATCCACTAGAACAGAGAAGCCTACTAATGAAGTAGCAGACGCTCACAGAGGTAAGAAGGCTCAACCTCTCTCTCCCATTGTCCATAATCATGTTCCCGAAATTAGAGAAATCCCAAAGCCTATATCTTCTTTCAATTTCGAACATGAGATTCAAAAGATCAGAATTCCTGTGCCACTCACCGAGTTAATTAAACATGGGGAATTCAAAAAACACTTCTCTGATTTGTTGACATCTGAAGCCTCATACCCTCTCACAGACTCCATAAACCTCGAAGATGAAAGGCCTGCAGTTGTCCTAGGTCCCATGGTAGAAGACAGAGATGATTCATCCCCTCCCTTCTACACATCCCTGAACATACATGACAAAGTGCTGCATAATTGCCTTATGGATTCAGGGGCCTCTCACAACCTCATGCCCAAAACTRTCATGGAAGAGTTGGGACTAGAAGTCACCCGAGCCTATCATGACCTCTATTMTTTTGACTCYAGGAGGGTTCAGTGTTTGGGAGTCATCAAGGACCTGGTAGTCTCCTTGTTTCAGCTGCCCATGAAAAGTATGGTTATGGATATTGTAGTGGTTGATGTTCCCCCCAAGTTTGGCATGTTGTTGTCAAGATATTGGATAAAGAGATTGGGGGGAACCTTGCAAATGGACCTCACATATGCCACCATTCCAATGTTTGGAGGCGAGCATAGGAGACTGTATAGAGAAGCCCAACTGGCCTACATAATCAGTGATGAAGCCAACCCTACCAATCATCCCATCTATGCCTTGGACACTGATTAAGGATCTAGTTTACTGCAACTCACCCACACCCCTGAGGATCCTTTGCAAATCAGAAAGGAGCTCAGTCTTAATCAGGAGCCCCCCCTCCAACCACCTCTGTTTGGAAGATGTTATTTGATGGAGCCTCCTCCAGTTTAGGTGCAGGTATTTATATCACCCTGTCGAGAGATCATATCTCTGTCATACAAGCTGGAATTCGACACCACCAATAATGTGGCAGAATATGAATCTCTGGTTCTGGGATTAAGAGCTGGCAAGGAGTTGGGAATTAAGGAGATGGATGTGTTTGGAGATGCAGAGTTGGTCATCCAGCAGGAAAAAAACATTTATCGGGCCAAGAATCCTCGACTCAGGAATTACAGGAACATGGTATGGGACCTAGTTGACAATTTCTTCCTGGCTTTTAACATCTCTTTCATTCCTAGGGAAGAAAATGCTTCAACCAACTTTTTAGCTGTCACAGCTAGTTTGATTGAAGTTCCAACGTTGCCCACTATCGGATCTGATGTTGAAGTAAAATATAGGCCCTCCGTACCCAACAATGTCAAACACTGGAAGGTGTTTGAAGATGATCAGGAAATCGAGAAGTTTCTCCAATCCATTTATGATTTTTCTGCATTGCACATAGATGAGAATCCTGACGTGGAAAGCGACCATCACACTGGGGAGTTTGTGAATAAAATTGTTGATCACCAGATCATTCATCTACCGATCAATTACATTTTGAAAGGACTAATCCCATTAGAGAGATTGTTCGATGGAAATGATGTGGCAGTGAAGGGTAAAGTTCCAGATGATGAGGCTAACACAACTGAGTGCAACATAGGCACACCTGAGGAGCCTAAGTTTCTCAAGCTGTCAAGGAGTTTGACCGAGGAGCAGAGGGATAAATATACCGAGTTGCTGAGGGAGTTTTCTGATGTGTTTGCATGGACCTACGAAGACCTCAAGACATATGACACATCAGTTATTGAGCACAAGATCCCACTAAAAGAAGAGGCTAGGCCATTCAAGCAGAAGATAAGACAAATAAATCCCATGCTGCTACCTATCATGGAGAGGGAAGTGAAGAAGCTGCTAGATGCCCAGATCATTGTACCCTTGAGATATTCTGACTGGGTGGCCAATTTAGTCCCAGTAAGAAAGAAAAGTGGCAAAATCAGACTCTGTGTTGATTTCATAAGCCTAAACAGGAGCCCAAGGAAAGATAATTATCCCCTGCCCAACATGGAGCACATATTGCAGAAGGTCACCGGTGCTTCCAGGATATCCATGATTGATGGTTTCTCTGGCTAGAATCAAATATCAGTCATGCCTGAGGACAAGGAAAAAACAACCTTCACCACTCCTTGGGGCACATTCATGTATGCCAAAATGCCTTTCGGACTGATGAATGCAGGACCACATTTCAGCGAGCCATGGGCATAGCCTTCATCGGGGAAAAAGATAATTTTGTGGTGATTTACCTAGATGACATAACAGTGTTTTCCAAGACTGATAAAGAGCACATCTACCACTTGAAGAAGGTTTTCCAGAAGTGTCGAAGGTATGGTCTTTCTTTAAACCCCAAGAAATCATTGTTTGTTATGAGAGAGGGAAAGTTATTAGGCCATATAGTGTCAGTAGAGGGAGTGAGAATTGATCCCAGCAGGGTGGAAGCAATTCAAACCCTATCTCTCCCCAGGTCCAAAAAAGAGGTTCAGGCATTTTTGGGGAGGATTAATTTTCTGAGGAGATTTGTTTCAAATTTCGCCGAATTGGTGAAACACATCATGACCATGCTCAAAAAGGGAAAGGAAGTAAAATGGACCCCTGAACCCAGAAAATCTTTTTTCCAAATAAAGAAGGCGTTGACTGAAGCACCTGTGCTAATCAGTCCTGATTATTCCAAAGATTTTCTGATATTTTCTTTTGCTTCTTGTGATACAGTAGCAGCAGTCTTGTTGCAGAAAAATGATCGAGGGCAAGAGCATCCTATTTCTTTCTATAGAAAAGCGCTGAGAGATGCAGAACTCCATTATGAGATCATGGAGAAGCAGGCCTATGCCTTGGTGAAATCCCTCAAGGCTTTCAGAGTCTACGTCTTGCATTCAAAGATCACTGCATATGTCCCTTCAGCCTCTGTGAAGGACATTCTTATACAGCCTGACATAGACGGGAGAAGAGGTAAATGGATCGCCAAGATCCTAGAATTTGATCTGGAAATTAAGCCCACCAAGTTGATAAAGGGGCAGGGTTTGGCCAAGCTGCTGGGTAAATCCAACTGTAAGGCCTTGGGAATTAACTTCATCAATGAGCAAGCTGAGCCATCCAACAAGCATTTCTAGGGTGCCCTATCACTAGCATCATGTCCCTGGTACAAGGATATCTTGTACTTTTTGAAAGAATTAGAGCCCCCTGATGGATTGGGAAAAAGTAAGGCCAGGGCCTTAAAGCTCAAGGCTGTCAGGTATTGCCTCATTGACCAAGTCCTATACTGGAAAGACCCTCTGGGGGTATTACTAAGGTTTTTGGACCAGCAACAAGCCTAGAAGGTTATGTTCGATTTCCATAGCAGTCTCTATGGAGGTCATCATTTTTGGAAGACCACAACTCACAAGATCCTCCGGGCTGGATACTACTAGCCCACCTTATTTCCTGATGTTTGTAGGGAAATCGGAGCTTGCATTAAATGCTAGAAATTCTCAGGAAAGAAGCAACTCAAATCCCTGCCATTGAAACCTGTGGTAGTCTTAGCACCCTTTCAGCAGTGCAGATTGGACTTCATTGGGGAAATTCATCCTCCCTCAAGTGGTCAGCACCGATGGATTTTGACTACGACTGACTACTTCACCAAATGGATGGAAGTTGTCCCTACCAGAAGCACTTCTCACAAAGTGCTTGTCAACTTCTTGGAAGATATCATAGCTATATTTGGCTGCCCCAGCAATATTGTTACTGACAATGCCTCCCCATTTCAGTTTGAGCCTCTGATCAAGTTCTGTTAACAGTTCGAGATTTCACTGATTCACTCTACTCCCTACTACCCTTAAGGAAACGGACTGGCAGAGTCCTCTAATAAAAGTCGGATCAAGCTTATCAAGAAGCTACTGGAGGAAAATAAAAGGGCCTGGGAATCCAAGCTCAAATTTTCTCTTTGGGTTGATCGAGTAACAACCAAGAAGTCCCTGGGGATCTCTCCTTTCCAACTTGTTTATGGAATAGAGGTTGTTTTCCCCACTCAGCTTGCCTTACCTGTGGAAAATATCCTCTAGGACTTTGAAGTAGAACCTAACCATGTGGTCAGAAGGATTCATCAGATGGTGGACGTGCAACAGATCAGAGAGCAGGTCATGAATAAGGCCTACAATCATTAGTAAAAGATCAAGCAGGCTTTTGACAGGAAGAGCAAAAAGAAAGAATTCGAGCAGGGTGATCTGGTGCTCAGATGGGATGCACCTCGGCAGGAAAAGAGAAAACACAGTAAATTTGATGCCCTCTGGTTCGGGCCTTTCAATATCCTTGAAGTATTTTCAAACAAAACTTACAGGTTGTAGGACCTAGAAGGCGAAGAAGTTTTTAGTGGCCCAGTGAATGGGAATTTCTTGAAAAAATGTTTTCTGTGAGCCGCAGTCGGCTCTTTTGTTTTTGTAAATATTGGTTTCTGTTTTTTTTTCAGTTTAATAAATGACTACATAGCCCAACAACAAAGGCACTAAATCTGCAAAAGAAGTTCTTAAAGCATCACAGGGACGAATCTATCCCCCATGGAGCCAAATGTTAGCGATATTTCTTGTAAGGGGGTTAGAATGCAAAAGAATGGGTTAAAACCCACTTGTCCTAAGTTCGGGGTGCTAATGCGCCCATGATTAAATGAAAACCAAGTCTGGATGGAAAGGATCACAGCGCCCGGATCAACGGCGCAGATGGGATTCCGGACCCCCCCCCCGCCTTTCTATCTTTAAGCAGAGGGGGGGGGTCCGGAATTGAAGGTGCATCTCTCCGACGGCTGCAATTCAAGCGCCCAGATAAACGGCGCGCAGGCCATCTAGGCACCCTCTGTCATCCGGCGATTAACTAATGTGGGCCCCCTTCCCATCATGTCAGCTTGTGGACCATCCTCCCTCTTTCCATCTATTCTCTTCCTGGCCGTGCGATGAGGCTCGCGCCCTTTTACCCTTTCCTCATCTTCCGACATCTGTCACTCTCCCCTTCTCTAGTCCACATGGTCCCTTTCCCATTTCACCATCCATCCACTGCCCGCCATGTGTCCCGCCTCATTCCATGTTCGCCTCCCACCGCAAGTGCACCCATTATGTCTTGTATCCCGCTCCTTCCACGTATCGTCTTCCGTCACATGTCTCCCCCCCACCACTTCTCTTACACCTCATATCTTCTTTCCTTCCCTGCGCAGTTTTGGCCCCATCACTCCGTTGGTGTGCCCCATCTTCCGCGCTGGCTTCCACGCCTATTCTTCAAGCCATTCAGTTATTCTAGGTGGTAACGCAGGAGGCCCTCCACGTTGCAGAAGTGTCGAGTTGGCCGATTCATCCTCGATCCCGATGAAGCAGTTATTGAAGCGGTTGGTGGTGGTTAGACATCGCCTCCGCCATAATGGGAAAGCCCTGCAATGAATTAAAGGCACGTTGATTCGCCATTGGAACTGTCAGTAGTTGGCTTACGTCTGACATAAGTTGCACGATATTTCATATGTTGACTATCAGAAGCCATGCAGGCACAAAGCTTTCAATGCAGTGTCTTGGTTCCGTTGTTGTTGTTGTTCTGAGTATATGAAGGAGTTTTCGCCATTTTTGTATCTATCAATGGTAGAGCGAAGCTCCCGACTGTAAAGTTTCAATAACCATTCTGGTTTCCTGGATATGCCTCTGTGTTTGAGATTTCTTGTTTTATGACAAACAGTTCTCCTTTTCCATCTATGTTTCGTCTCATGCCAGAGAGTTCATGATCGAATGATTCATGTGGATTATTGCAGTTATGTTATGATAAAGGATTTGTTGTGACATTATTGTATTCTCTGGTCTCCTGTGTTTGAATGTAAAAGGATTTTGTGTTCAGATGATTTCTTCTCCAGTCTGTTACAAACCTGATCTTTATAGTAGACCTTCGCACTCTTCTCATGCAAGTCTTCCCCCTACTCACCCTTTATTGCAACTCATTGTTTGAATTTTATCAAGACCTCACTCGTTCATGCATGCTTGGCCTAGTTTCTGAGTTAAGACGATATTGTTCTGAGTTTTCCTCCATTTGATCACCCCTTTAAACCAACCATGACATTAAACTGATGGGTGTCAGGGTCTGCTCTTGCAAGCAATCCAGGAGTGACTTCTGATGCCAACAGGTTATATGAAGCTAATATTTTCATATCATAAGAATGAACTTCATAATCATATGATGTTATAGTTTCCACTTTTGTTTTTCCTTATTTTGAAAAGGTGAATACAAGGACATCAACTAAGCAGTAGGGAGCTTGTTTGGTATCACTGGAAGCATATTTTCACTTGATCAAAGTGGATGGGATGATCAGAGTAGGATTTTTATGTACATAAATAAGATTGTAGTAAAGCATGTGTTTTCATATTGTACAGATTGTTTTAATTACTTCATTCACCATTTGTTATCTGAGCAAGTAGAAATGGTTCTAACGTTAAAAGTTGTTGAGAATTTTTTTCACATATTAGTTCGATTTTCAGGTATGAGAAATATGTATCATTTGGGGGAAGAATCCATAACCCAGGAGAGGAAAGAACTTGTTCTACAGTTCTCAGTAGATCACAGGGGTATTTTTCCCCTACCGGAGATGATTTTAGTACCATATTTGTTCCTACCATTGATACAAAGGTTTGATAAAGCTATAAGGCCAAGACTAAGCAATTTAGTAATAGAGGGTGAGATTCCAAAGCCTTTGAATAGTCCAAAGTTAGCTTACTTCCATGAAGATTGAAGAAAATAGTAGAAAAACCATGTCCTTTTGTGCCTAAGGAAATATTTAAGGACTCGACCACTTATCATAAGTCAAAGAAGGGCCTATAACGAATTGAAAGGGAATATGTTTATTTGTGAATGAGACTACCACATGACTGTGGCTTGAGAACCAAGCACTACCAAATATGTTGGACCTTCATGCAAGCCAGATCAGACAACCCAGATTTAATGAAGTGCACAATCAATTTTCTAAATCTATTCTTTGGCCGCCAAGTGCACCAGGCCACCCCGATGTTTTAAAACTTCATGAAGATCAAAGTAAGTCCCTAATTTCTAGTGCATTGGTCCACTAGGCTCACTGGGCCTCCAACCCACCTAGCCATCAGGCTACCAAGATACCAGGACATTTAAGCATCCAATTAAAATTCATCGCAAGTCCCCGATCACTGGTATTCCTTGCCACGATAGTCTCCCACATGGAGCCAAATCAACATTCCACCAGGAATACGTAGATGGATAACTGATAGTATGACATTAAAATATAGCGCTAGTAAAAGTGAATCAGAGGCTTTATGTTTCAATCTGTAATTCCCTTTCTTATTTTGTTTGTGCACTTGAGATCTCTCAAGTGCATCGAGTCACTAGGCTACCAAGGATTCAAGCCTCTAAGTTACAATAGAATCCCCTGATCGTCGATCTCATCGACCACTGATATTTTTAATTTTGTGAGTGCATCAAGAAAAATCCCATGATTTCCAATCTCACCAGGTCACTAAGATTTTTAAAGAACAAGATTGGGATCAGATCTAAAGTCGTTCTTGTGAAGTTGGGCCCCATATCTAAAAGGTAACTTCTCAAGAAGAGTTACATAGCCCATCCATTCACATCCAAATTACATGGGGGAATCATCATAATATAAAATCATCCAAAAACAATATCTGATTGAATGTGGGATTAACCATATACCTGCAAATAACTGGTTTAGATTGCTCACCGAGATCGATATGAAAACTATTGAGTTATATTGCTTCTGAAGAGGAATTTTGAATAGCCAACAAACATGAGTTAAGCGGAAGAAGGGAAACAATTTTCTAAGGTAAAAATATCAACAAGATTTGGCCCAAGTAAAAGTCAAAGTAACAGGAAAACTAGTTATGAAGTGATCTCAACATAACCAAATTTTGTAGGTAAAAGTAAACATTTTTTTACCGGGGGGAACCATTCAAGAAACAAGAAGAAGTATATGGTTTCAAGAAGTGATTTTGGAGATGAGCATGAGGAATAAAATAAAATGAAGGAAATCATTTTTGATTTTGGAACTTTGGGGAATCTAAGGGGCTCTTATATCTAAAGTTGTTAGATTATAAATATCAAGCACAGACAGGTGGTGAAATCATCATGGAACCTAGAGATTCATCCCCTACGTTATGTTTCAATGTGTAATTCCATTTCCTATTGTTTTTATGTTAGTGTAAAACATCTTCTCCCATTTTGGATTTCTTGTATCAGATCTGATGTGTAAAATCTTAGACATCAGACTATTCACCATATTCAGTGTTACTGTATGATGCGTAGTTATGAAACATAAGTGATTTCCTTTGAATGAATGACCATTTCTTGTCATTTCTTTGTGCATTTAAATGATATTCAAAGGGTACCTCCATGTATTTGAATGTATGAGGATGTTAACTATTTGGAGTATTCTTTTAACTTATATGGATGCATTTCTTGGAACTGTTGAATTCTTAATTGCCAAACACATTGTTCTTTTTCCATAAGATACATTATTCATTCTCAGTAGTGCCCTGTATGTTTATTTATTTTTCTCTAATTCATCATTTCATTTTCCTTTAAATATTGATTTTCTAAAACACTCATGGACATATGCCTCTTTGAGTTGAGTGTTTTTTACCTTTTGATTTGAGATTGTTTTAGGTCCTAGAGTTTTAAGAAAGAGAGAGAGAGAGAGAGAGAAAATTTCCAAATATTTTATAATTTTCCTTACTGCACATATGTATTTAAGAATAACCCTTTTTTTATCCCTTGGGGTGCCTCAGAATCATTCCAATAACATCCTAGAACATCTCGAGGGATAACAAAAAACATGTGCCATAAAACCTTGCACCAAAACCACTCAAAATAGATGCAAACAACCCCCCAAATTTTTTTCTCTAGGGCCCTTCCCCCAAACCCTTGGATAGGGGGGTTACCTCCCCCACTTTTCCTAGTACAATGTAACAACATGTGTGGCTAATCATGCAAACACTAGGGATTTATATTCAAACGCAGTTGAAACATGACCTCTAAATTAGGAAGATAATCAAGCTCCAGAAACAACAAAGTGTTATAGGGAAAGAGAGTTGGGGAATCATAATGGATATATTAGTTAGTTTTCTACACATTTTTCTAGGTATTGGAATGTGAGTGGATAGTATCCAGCCATAGGAGACACCATTTCTTTTGGATTCATAGCCCCAACTTGGGGGTGACTTGCTGCTAAGAGATTTAGAGCAGGAAATCCATGGTTGGGTGGCATGTCCTACATCTACAACTTGTTGTGTATTTTCTTATAAATATTAGTGTTCTTATCACTGATTTTATTTATGGTTTTCACTATTGTATATAATATTTGTTCTGAGTGTTAATTGTCAATTTTTGTTAAATAGAATGCATTCATAATTTTAAAATCTTTTGTTACATGCATGGGCGTTTTTATCACAGTGAATGAATTTATTTTGTAATGGGTACCAATATATTTCATTTTTCTTGGTAATTTGTATGTTATAGTTGGAAACAGAGCCATGGTTTCAACGTTTGGACTCCCTAGGTCTACTATAGAATAACAAAGTTTCAGTCTATGTGAAGTTTGGGTGAAATGTTGTTTTTTTTCTAACATAAGAAGTTGGGGTCAAGGATCCCATATTTTGATTCTGTATGGGTATTGTTTGGCATGTGGATTTGATTTGGATATCAAGTGGTCAAAATCAGCTCCGAGATCCAATTATATGGGCTCTGTGATAGTCGAAAGCTTGAAATTCATAAAAATGACTAAGGAAAATCTAGAATTTTCTATGATGTAGTGCATATCGCACACGATATGTTTTGTGTGCGATCTATTGTGTATCACCAAAGATCATTTTTGTGTGTGATATAATGTTTATTTTTTAAAACAAAATATTGATACTTCATTAATTTTTGAGAAAACTTAGAGATTTTTCTTGGATCACGTGAAAATATTATCTTGCAGAGCGATATATTGCAAGAAAATAAAATCTTTCGTTGTGATGAATGAAGAGAACGACAAGACTTATAGAAATTTGTAAAAGGTGTGTATTTCTCAAAAGAAAATATTTTGTCATTATATGTTGACCAAAAGAAAATATTTATTGCAATAAGGGAAAATATTCCATTTATTAGGTTAAAGGAAAATAAAAAAATAGTGACACACTCTGGAAAGATAATTTTCGGCTGTGAAACGTTGCACGAAGGATCATTTTTGGGTGTGATAAGAGAATAAAGACATATTTATTTTCACTTGGAGATATATTTATTGGGCATGAAACATCGCACAAAACATAATTTCTTGGAGTGATACATCACATCACAAAAAATAAATATTTCATGTACAAAAAAGAAAATAAGAAGAGCCAATATATCACTAGATGGAAATTTGTGGTGAGCGACACATTGTTGGAAACACAAATTGTTCATCATGATAAGGTTGTCATAGAGATAATATGTGAATAGTGATAACTGAAGGAAGAATAAGTCAAAGACTTGGTGAACTTTTGAAGAGAAGGATGAAAGAAAGAGAAGAAAAATGTTCATGTCACAAAGAAAGAAAATAAAAGGGTGTGATATATCACATAAAAGAAAATATTTTAGAGCGATAAGGAAGGGAGAATATTTTTTTATTCCACTGAAAGAAAATAAAAAATATGCAAAATGATGGAGGAGGAAAATTTTGAGGTGTGATAAATAAGGGGAAATATCTCTTTATTATGCAAAAAGAAAATAAAATAGAGTGATATGACGGAAGGAGAAAATTTCCAAGGAGCGATACATTGTGAGAGAAAAATATTCAAGGTGTGATAAGGTGTATCACACAAGAAAATAAAAGGGTGTGATACACATGTTGGATTACTGAGAGGGGGGGGTGAATCACTAATAACGTAATTATAATCTTTTTTCTTCAAATGTTATATCAATGTATGATTATTATCCAATATTCAGCAATAAGAAATAAACAATCACACACATACATAGTACACCAGTGTTTTACGTGGAAAACCAAATCAGGAGAAAACCATGAAATGATTTTTCTTATATGTCTTGGAGAATTAAATTCATTGGAAGCAACAACTTCCTTTGTTTTCTAGCTACAACTGGAAGGAGGCTCCAACCCCCTAGCTTCTCAGGAGACAACCCGAGGGAAGCTCCAACTCCCCAATTCTCTGGCTACAACCCCCTATGTTCTACAGCTACAACCAGAAGGTTGCTACAACCACTTGTCCTTGCCCAGTCCTGCCACCATGAAGTAGAAGTAGAATGATGGAACCACAGTCACACTATCACTGTGAGATATACCACTGTAAACTTGTACCAATAAATATGAACCATGCATCAACCATGCATCAACCTGTACCTCAACCTGTAATCAACCTGTACCATAAACAAGTGCATCAACCATGCACCAACCTGTACCAAACAACCTGTAATCATCCTATACCATAAACAAGTGGATCCAACCATGTACCAAGTATGTACCAATCAGCTGTCAACTACTCATCAACTATGACTCATCAATATGTACCAACATCATCAACTATACACCCCATGTATGTGCCAACTCATCAACTACTTGTCTCAACCATGTACTCAACATGTACCTCAACCAAAAGACCTCATCAATTTCATCATCCAAATATGATTTGTATCTATGTAATAGACCTGTTGTATATGATCACATTCCTACAAACCTTCCTTAAATTTAACAACAAGAGACTAGAATTTTCATCAAACTTTTCGTTAGTCTCACATGCCTAGTTTTGGATTAGTCAACAACCCTAACTTGAAGTAATCATAAATTTGAACCTATATTGTATAAATATCTTTAACTATGTTCTTCAGTGTGTTTTGTGCAATTCCTCCAGGTGTCACTACTTGTAACCTCTCAAAAAATGAGTTATAGAAAAAATGGCATACCTTGTTGAATTCTAGCTTATTCTAGAGAGCGACCTTGTAGAGCGTGCCCCACGTGAAATATTGGTTGAATTTATTTGAAACTATTACACAGCATACTAAATATCATAACCTAACCAAAACATTTGGTTTCACTAAATTTGTATCTGTTATGAATAAATTATGACGTTTTTACTAGAAACACTTGTTTTTGACTAGTTTCAGGACTAGCCACAAACCCTATTTTCCACGGAGTGTAACTCCCAAAATACAAAGAACCACAAGATGAAATTTTTACCAAAGATACTTGGGTATGTTTTCTCAATTGAATAGAAATTTAATGGTCTGAATAATTAAATAAAAAAATTTATAGCGAAAATGGTGAGATGACCTGTAAATAACATACCTTAGAAAGCACCATAAGAAGAATTTATCCTTCCTTGCATTTCGGCCTTGTTTTCTTCACCTTCACTCAAAAATTTGTCTTAGATATCTTTGATTACCTCATACACCTATAGATATTCAATATCCTCAAGTGTAATTAAAATGAGAGAGTCATTCCTCTTATTTATACTCTCCAAGTAGCTTCCTTAAAAACATCTTCTAGGTCACTTGGCCCACTTTCCTTATTTTAGGGTTAACCCACTTCTAATTTCTCCATTAAATTTATT
>JZKD02S1231346.1:572684-585179 GCA_000966675.3 Picea glauca
TATATATATGTATGTATGTATGTATGTATGTATGTATGTATGTATGTATGTATGTATGTATGTATGTATGTATGTATGTATGTATGTATGTATGTATGTATGTATGTATGTATTACTAAATTTTTCCAAGTTTTTCTCTATTTGAGAGATAACGATTTTCGCTAAAAATTCAAGTTTGGAGAAAACACAAAAAGAACAAAATTGGTAAATATAGATTGATTTATAGTTTGAATGAAGAATTAGATCCCCAATATGAAAGTGGTCTTGTACTAAAAATAAAAAATAATATCAATGAATAATATAAAAAAAATTATTAGTTATCCACATATTTTCTTTTACAAGAGGTAGAAGTAGGCCTCTAAGCCTGATTGCACTAGTGAAAAAGGGCACAATTGAGTAGAAATGACAGGTTTTGAAAGCCATAAATTTTAGCTCAGAACATAGAATGAGGCACACGTATAGTCATCATAAAGATAATTTTGGAGGATGCTACTATGATGACACTAGAACCCTCTGTTATGATTTGATCCCCTTATTCTATGGTATATTATAGGTTTTCGGCTAGATGCCCTAACAGTAAGATTTTATAAGTTTGTGATTTTCTTTTCTATGAAATCCTTGGCAAGATGGGTCACCTGAAGGACTGTTAGTAGAGAAGGACATTCATGATCTTGTAAGGGTGATTGTAGAAAGGAATAGGTGACATGAATGAATTTTTTATGAGAGATTCAAGTTATTTAGTAGTTGGGATCATAAGGTAATGTATATTTTAGGTGTTTTATAGAAGACGATGACTCAAATCTTTCCCATGGTGGTCTTATGGAGAAAAGATATATTCATATAGATAAGTATTGGGATAAATTGCATACTTTCTATTGTTTTAAGAATATATATGCTTCAATTATGAATTTTGTATTCCTATGGTTGAGATAAGTTATCCATTGAATGGATATGACATGCACGTTTATCCTTTGATGTTTTCTATAGGCATATTCTAGAATGCTAAATATTGTGCAGATGTTCCAAGGTAATGAAAGGAATGATTAAACATTGCATTCCAAGATAACCAACAACTATGCAAAGTTGTGGTGAATAGGATATCATTACAGGTGTAGTTGAAGATTGAATATATGGATTATTACTACAAATAAGAGAACACTAAGGATCGTTTTATTCCAAACGAGGGTGGATGTAATACTTCAGTTTTAACAATTTAATGTTTTGAACATAATTATAAATAAGTGTATTAACTAAGGGTTATAGGAATCAAATTATAACTAACCCCATGTGTAAATGATGTAAATATGCTAGTATGAATTTATAGTGTGAAGCTCAAGGCCAGGCCCTTACTGGTGAATGTCAAGGTATGTATTTTTAATAAATATTCTTTTGAAATAATATGAGGTATACTTTCCATGGTATAATCAAGATCTATAAATATTATTTTGAAAATTGATATAAAGTTCCAAGGCTAGATATGGAAGAGCACAAGAAGAGTTATGATTCCACTAGAGGGGAAGATGAAAGGGGGTTCAAGAGGATGAAAAATGATACTAATCTTACTAAGTTTCCTAAGTCTCCTAACGTTCATACTTTTACCATATGCATTATTAAAATCCCAACCACCAATCATTAAATGTAGGTGATGGTTGGTAGGGATGTCCATCCTCCTTGGTTATGAGAGCATGGCGGTTTACTGCAACTCTAGAGAACTACAACAGAATCCATATCCATAAGGATTCAAATTGCATAGATATTTGAACAAATTATTTTCCTATTCCCTCTCTTCTTGCATTCGAATTGATCATCCATATTTGATTTATGTTATCCATTCAAGGGGATTCAATATTCTAGTCTATGTAATAAATTAACTAGGGTGTTCTTGTGCTATATTCTAAACTATAAGTAACCAAGAGTATGTGGAAGAGAATATTTTGAGCCTTTGAAGTGTAAGTTGGGAAATGAGAGAGAGGAGCATACATGATGGGTTTGATAGGAAGGAATATACTTTATCCTTCAAATGTTTGCTCACATTGTACTAAAGAACCAAGATATAACTTTACTAAGTTGATATTGAAGGAAGATAGCAAGTTGGACCCTGTATACACACATTGAAGAGTACTAGAGGGAAGGATATTATTGAGGGATATTTAGCAAGGAAGGAAAATATAGTCCTTGTGTTGTGTGTGGTAGTAAAAGGAGCTCCATGGTTGGGTTGGATAGAGTGCTTCTTGGAGAGTTTTGAAGTAATTAACTCATTTATGACTAAGATAATTTGGGTTGGGTAAGTGACTTGAGTGTCCTTAAGCAGTTTCCTTCACTTGGTGGCCTCATATCCCTGCTTGTAGGTCGCATCCATAGAGGAATACCTATAGTTGGGTGGAACAATTCTCACCAGTAGTCAGTTTCCTTTGACCAACTTATTTAGAATATAAGTGTTCCATCTCTCTACTAAATTTTTTCTATAATTCTATTGTTAATATGTGGTATGCTTATGAATAAATTGGTATGGAATTCATGGATGTTTGGTGTGCTACATGGAGTAACTATTTTCTTGGTAAAATTGAAATGCCTTGCATTTGTTTGGATTGAAGTACCTTCTACATTTGATTTTTATGTATGAACGGTGGTTTCATTGATAAGAATCATCCCTCTATAAATCAAACTTCCTTAGTAAATTTTCTCAAATTCATGTTATACCCCTTTGGTATTGTGTGATGCATTTGAGATGGCTGACATGGGACAAATCCAAACTAAATGGTTTTTGTATAATGGAACTTTACATGTGGGACTGTCATTGATCATAGACCCTTTTTTTCATTCAAAAGATTGACTTTAAAGTGGACCATTGGTCCCATTTAAATTTTTAAGTATTCATTTGAATGGGACTATAAGCCCTTTTCCTTAGGTTGGAAGTATTTCTTTGAAGGGGATAAAAATCCCTTTCTAGTGTAAATTAAAAGTATTGCATTTGAATAAGTCCAATGGTCATTGAATTATCATTTTGAAGTGGTATGGAATATTTTAATGAGGCCTAGTGGTCTATAAAGGAATCTCTAAATATTTCCTTTTCTAATTTTTCCTAATGGCATATTAGGTCCTTCAAAAGATTGTCTTTTCAAATTTACTTACCTATCAAGACATATGAATGTTTTTTTTTCAAATTTGGTTTGATGGCCTGTCAAATAAATTTGAAGTTTTTTGTTCAAAGTATGTTCGATGGGACATGTTTCCTTTTATATTTATAAACTTTGTTTGCTTCTTTTCTTCATAGGTTGGAAGTTGATCATTCTAGGAGGCTTGATAGTTCTCTAGGGAGTTTCAAAAGACATTCTTTTGAATATGACCAATATTTCATCAGGAAGTATGGAAAGATGTAAAGTTTATCTTTCAAAGAGTCCCAATAGTTCAATGGGTATTTTCAAAAGATTTTCCTTCAAAGAGGCCCAATAGCTCATCAAGAATTTTTGAAAGATGGAAATTTGATATTTTCAAGTAGCTTGATAGTTCATCGAGAATTTGCAAAATATGCAAAATATGATTGATAGTTAATCAAGGCCTTTTGAAAGATGTTATTTTGAAGAGGCTCAATGTTTTATTGGTTCAATCCTTTGAAAATGTCCAATGACCATCCTTTGAAATAGCTTGAAGTATTTTCCATTGAGGAGGTCATTTGAAAGGGAATAGATAATTAAAATAGATTCAATGGATTGTTCTTATGAAATAGGAACATCTTTAGGAAGGGACTAATGGAATGTTTCAGAATTACTTGATAGATTATTTGAAATATTCATGATGGCTCGAAAATAAGTATTTTATTTGAATGTTATGCATAAGAATTAAATTCAAGAAAGGCCCAATGGCATATTTTATATAAGCTTTATGGGTTGTTAAAAAGGGCCCAATGAGTATGCATGTGTTCTTTCAAATGAGCTAAGGTAAGGTCATTAAAAGGGTAAAATGAATTAGTAATACCCGAAAAGGGTTAAGACATAGGGAAACAACAAAATGAAGTGCCCCCTCTTCCTTAATAAGGATACAAAGGGGGATGGGTATATTACACAAAAATGATACTATCATTTCTTTCTTATATTTTTCCTTGGTTATGGGTAGTGATATTGTATGTTTCTTCTTGTTATTGTTTATTAGGTTTAGCCTAAGAACTTTAGAGGGGTGGTATCCTCCCCACCTAGGATCAATTATTACAAGTGACATTTTTATTTCTTAATGATTATATTGTTGTATCAGCCATGAGATTTGTAGAATATGGTTTACCCTAGTTACCATCCTAAGAATGAGGGGAAGTTCCTAGTGGGTTTTCCTTAGATATGTATTTCATACAAGAAAAAGAAAAAAACTTTTTGGTACACCAAGAAACTATTGTCAATCCCATATTAAAGTCATATCTTCAAGTTAGACCTTATGTCATCAACACAACCTGACCAATTTGAATCTGTATATCCAAGAATTCTAAAATATTTTGTTGAATTGAATTCCAATCCATATCCAATTGCACTTTTTACAAATTTAAAAATTCATTTTGTGGATTACTAATAAACCTCTCAAAAGTTTAACATGAATCTAAAGACCAAACTAACTACAAAAGAAATATATGATTAAGTTGTAGTCAGGGAGATCAAACTTCGAATAAGGGTATAGGGTGTAATCATCTAGTTCACAATATTCCTTTATGTGTAATTTCATCCCAACTTCAAGTGGATTTGTAACTAGTTTGCAACTCATCGTATTAAACATCTACAAAATATCTAAAATAAACTTCACCTATGACATGAAAATGTTATCAACTCTTTTCCATATTTCAATTCCAAACAAATAATGAAAGATGTCTAGATGCACTGGGTGCACCATTCTCATTGTATTATATATTTATTTAGGTTTAAAACCACATATCCTTGTAACTATAAAGCACCATTAATAAATAACTATATTAATATATCCATTTCAAAGCGAGATTTTTCCTATACATCTTTCTCCATGGAATAGATACAATGGGTGCATCATTATAATTGTATTACATATTTATTTAGGTTTAAAACCACATGTCATTGTAACTATAAAGCACCATTAATAAATAACTATATTATTATATCCATTTCAAAGCGAGAGTTTTCCTATCCATGTTTCTCCATGGAATATATTGTGTTACTTATGTATGTGTGATTGAGGTTTTAATTATATCAACACAAAAATTTTAAACAGATCAAAGTCATTGTTAATTAACAATAGGTTTTCTAGGAAGTGTTTTAAAATCACGAGTATTGTACATTTCCTGCTCTGTGTTGGTGAATCATTTTGGCTTTGAGAACTCCAATACAAATCACATTTTCATATGTTTGATGAATCTTGTTCCTTTACACAAAAGTGGCTCAAAATCCATCCATGAATGTAGTGGTTCAAAATGCATGAAGGTAATAGAGAAAACATTCATTCATGCATAAATACATCCTTTGAAATATACTTTTTTTTCTTATAATCAAACATTAAAATGTTATCAAAGAAAATTCGTACTACATACAAGTTTTATCCTACGGAGTTAGATCAACCATTTGTTGGTGATGTGGTTGAGAATTTAGCTATATCTATACCAATAGGTTCCTTGTTGAAATCTCTTTGGTCAGGTGCAGTAATCTACTTTAATGAACATTATTAGAGATGTCATCTAAAATTAAAATTGTAGGGAAGAAATTTTCGAGTTTCTCTGCAAGTTTTCCCTGGGAAAAAATTATAATAATTTACTTTTTGAATGGAAAATAAAGGAAAGTATACACACAAGTTTTGAAGTATAATTTTCACTCTTTAAATGACATATCAAGAAAATAATATGCATAGGATTTGAATATATACTTTATCACTTTTTTCATATATAGAGAAACATAAAAAACAAAAATAATTTTAGAAAAGTATTTTTGATGTTTTAAAATTATCAATATATCAATTCTTAGGACTATTGACAATAAAGTGATATTTTTAAAGATTGATGTATTATTTTTATTTTTAAATTTGATGTTTGAACTTGTTTTTTTTCCAAATTTCATTAGAAAATAATGGGATTATTATCACATTTTCAATGTTTGATGTGATCTCAAGGAGGGGAGTCCTTTCAAATGACAAAGTTGTAATGGGATACTTGTTATTGTTTTTTCAAATTTTATTAGAAAATAATGGGAATGTTGTCAAATTTTCAAAGTTTGATGAATATTGTATTTTGAAGTATCATTTGTAACATTGATTTCTATAAGGGTTAATGAGATAAAAATGAAAATATATATAATTTCTTTTTGATGATACCATAAGAAGGTTAATACTAAACCCTTATAGTTATTTTTCAAGTGGAGAGAGAAGTGTTACTGGTGGTGTTATGAAGTCTCTCTTATTGTGCTTTTGTATTGTATTGAATTGTGTAATTGGGACAAATGATCATAAACAATTCTTTCAAGGTAGACCAAGGGTTTATCTCCATTAGTTATTTCCAATGTTCTTGCACATTTGTTTAGTTCCATTCTAGTAGGTGGCAAGTATGAATCCCCTTGGGTGAGCTACACTAGTATACGCCAATGAGTTTCTAGAGATGCCATATATAATATGGGGAAGCATCCCTTGGGTTTCCCTATGATAGTTTCCTTGGAAAAAAATATTTCAAGGTAAAATTTTGGATTAACAAGGATCAATACTCATCATCAAGAATATCTAATATTGTAAATATATTTTCAAAATCAGTTAAGTTCTAGGGATCCAAAAATTATAAAACATGTAGTATACATATGCAAATCACACTCATATATAATGAATTGTGGTAACATGTATACAATGGAGATACAAAACCCACTAAACAAAAGACACCACTATGTTGATACTGAGAGGGGGGTGAATTAGTATCAAGTACAATTTAAAAACGTTTTCAACCGATACTTAAACCAGATTATATATTCAAGTATATCCAATGATCAACGAACAATAGTAGAAGAGTTACACCAATACACCACAATACACCATGCACAATATATGAGAAATAATCAATAGTTATTGTTCAAGTGAAGTAATGACTTCCAAGGGAAGCTACAGCTTCCAAATATAAAGGAAAGGATAAACCTCCAAAAGGATGCTACAATCCTTCAATATCAAGAGAGGTTTGACCTCTCCATCCTTGCCCCTTCCTTCCACCCAAGAATATATGAGAGATAATAAAATTTTACATTAAATTATCACTATCAACCAACCATCACATAGAACCTGATAATGCTTCCCGAGACTTCTTCAACTTCTAAAATTCTTCACTTCTTGGAATACTCTGATATTGTAGATAATATTACTCAATGTATTCTCTGAAACACCTTCAATTTTCACTCCTTGAATCCTCCCAAAAAATTATTTATAGAGAAAATGGTAGACCTTATTCAATTTTTGTTTATTTAGGAGAGCGAACTTGTACAGAATTCCTCGTGCTCAATATTTAACATCAAATTCAGAAATTTATAAAAAGGAAACTACAGCCCATACTCTTTCCAATGCAATTAGTCTCACTTCATGTGGATTCTCTATGAAGACTTTATTACTGTTTTACCTCGAACACCTATTTATGACTATCTTTAGGACTAGTCAAAAACCTTATCTTCCACAGAGTGTATCTCCAAAATTGTAGTGAATAAAGAGCTGAAATTTTTACCATAGGTACCTAGATATGTATTCTCAATAGCCTCCAAATGTAACCATCTGAAGCATTCTAGAAAATAATTTATAGAAAAAATGGTAAGATGACTTGTAAATAACATATTAGAACACATCACCAAGAGACTTCATCCTCCCTTGAAATTTGGCCTTCTTTACTTCATATTTCCTCTAAAATTTGACTTATATCTCCTTGTTCATTAAAACACTTGTGTGTGTAAGATTAATGTATAATGATATGTATTTATACCCTTTATGTCACTTCCTTTTAACATTAGGGCTGACATGTAGTTTCTTCTTCAATTTACATTGTCATCTTCAAAAATTCATTTTTCCTCAATCGTAAGGATCCATGTGACGTGCCACATACCACCGGAAGTGGCATGACTTATACTATCCAACCATGGGTGTTGTACCTGCATGTGTAATTTCCTTCATGTTTATCTACTTAGATCAATTGTGGGGTCCAAAATCCAATGGCTAGGGTTGACATCAATGACTACAACCAATGACTAGGGTTGAGATCAATGACAACAATCAAACTTCCAACAATATCCCCCTTTTTCATTGATGACAACACTCATGCTCCCCATGTCCTCATGCTCCTGGTTTCTCTCCCCCTTTGACATCAATGGAAAAGGGTGGGGCTTCTCCCCTTGAGTTTAATAGCCAAAGGTAACTCTCTTCTTTGGGGATGCTCCCCCTGAACATATAGCACTTAAAAACACTTCATTTTTATGGTCTCTTTATTCCTTGGAGATTTTTCATGGATCTAGGACATATATGTTACTTGGTATTCTTGTTGCAGTTGCAACCAATCTTCCTTCAAACTTTCTTCTTTGATTTTTCATCTTTGTGAGTCAAATGTGAGAGTATATCCTTGATCACACAGTTTACTAACACTAAGTAGATTATGCTTCAAGTCTTCAACCAAGAGGACATTCTTTGCATTTAATTTTTTTCTTCCAAGATCTACTACACCTTTCCCAATTATTTTGGTATATGAGTCATCTCCAAATGCAACATTGCCACCATTTCTCTTCAAGCTAATGAATTTGTCTTGATCCCTGATCATGTGTGAAGAACATCCATTTTCTATGTACCATTAATATTATTCTTTACATTCTTCAGCGGTCAATGCTATTCGACAATATTCATTGTTTGGAATCTCTTTCCTTCTCCATACTGTGGTTGGCATAGGGAAATTTGGCATAGGAGCATCTTCATTCATATATCTACAATCTCGTGCTTTATGACCAAGATAATTACACTTGTAGCATACAATATTTTTTTCCATCAATGGGGAAAATGAATTATAACTTATGTTGAAAAATACACAATTGTTTTCATATCTTCTATTTACACCATTCATGTTTCTTGCATAGTTGTTCCTTTCATTGATTCTGCAATTAATTTCCTTATGTCCAAAATTTTTGCAAGTATAACAATGACCAAGAAAGAAATTTTGATACCTCGGAGTAAGTGACCTTCTTTGTGATGTAGTCCATCTGGGTTCATGATCTACTCTTATGTAGTTTCCTTCATACTGATTGAAGCTTCTTTGATTCCTTAAGATAGGAGGTCTTCTTGGATATTCATCTCTTTTGTAATCATTCCTTCTTTCTGGTATCCTGGTCCACTTCTCATCAATTGTTTGTGTATAGATTTCTTCAACCTTCTTGTTGGTATTTGCATCTTCTATGTATGAAGTTTCACCCATGCATTCAAGATGTGCTAAGTCTTTTGTCACTTGAGATTTTTTTAAGCTCTTCCTCAATGAGACAGTTTATTGCTCAAGTTTCTCACAATCTTCTTCTTTCTTCATCATTTGGGCATTCCTTACTTCTCCTATTCTTCTTGCTTCTTCGAGTAGAGTTTTCAAGGAAATGGTTTCTTCTCTTAGTTTCTCAAATTCTTCTAATTGTTTCTTCAATATTTCAATTGTCTTTTCACAACTACCCAATTCACTTCTAAGTTTTCTATGCATGTTTTTGAGCTTGCTATTTTCAATCTCAACATGCTTAAATATTTTAAGATTCTCATCTTCTTGTTGAATCATTTATGCTTCATGATTTTCTTCTTCTTCATTGGACTTTTCTTCTTCAATATCATCTCTTTCAATCTTTGGATAAGGACATTCAAATCAACATGTCCTACTACTTCAAAATTAAATCAAAAGAACTCACCTCTATTTGCTTCTTTGAAATCTAAGATGTTGTAATTTGATTCAACTTCTTCTTTTGCTTCTTCCCTTACATAAAGGTCTTGTAGCTTGTCCCAAAGCTCCTTTTCTAATGCACATGATCCCACCTTGGATTTCATTGAATCTGTCAATCCATCTAGGATAGTATCTATTGTCAATTTGTTGTTCCTTCTTGCTTCCTTCTGAGCTGCAGTGTTTGGTTTCTTCAAAGCAATGTATCCTGAAGCAACTGAGAACCAAACATCTTCCCCAAGAGATTTTAAGTATGTTTCCATTCTATTACTCTAGTATTCAAAATTTCTTCCATCAAATGGTTCAATCCCATTTGGGATGTTGTCTTCCATTTCTTCTTAGGATCTTCCTTCTAGTGGTTAAACTATACCGAAGGTAACCCGCTCTGATACCAATTGTTGATACTGAGAGAGGGTTGAATCAGTATCAAGTACAATTTAAAAAAAAAAATCAACTTATACTTCAACCAGATTATATATTCAATTATATCCAATGATCAATGAACAATAGTAGAAGAGTTACACCAATACCCCACAATACACCATGCACAATGTATGAGAAATAATTAATATTTATTGTTCAAGGGAAGCTACAACTTCCAAATATAAAGGAAAGGATAAACCTCCAAAAGGAAGCTACAATACTCCAATATCAAGAGAGGGTTGACCTATCCATCCTTGCCCCTTCCTTCCACCCAAGAATATATGAGAGATAATAAAAATTTACATTAAATTATCACCATCAACCAATCATCACATAGAACCTAATAATGCTTCTTGAGACTTGTTCAACTTCTACAATTATTCACTTCTTGGAATACTCTGATCCTATAGATAATATTACTCAATGTATTCTCTGAAACTCCTCGAAGTTTCACTCCTTGAATCCTCCCAAAAAAGGATTTATAGAGAAAATGGTAGACCTTGTTCAATTCTGGTTTATTGAGGAGAGCGAACTTGTACAGAATGCCCCACGCTCAATTTTTAACATCAGATTCTGAAATTAATACACAAGAAACTAAATCTTGTACTCTTTCCAATGAAAATGGTCTCACTTCATGTGGATTCTCTATGAAGACATTATGACTGTTTTACCCGGAACACCTGTTTATGACTAGCTTCGGGACTAGTCAAAAACCCTATCTTCCATAGAGTGTATCTCCAAAATTGTAGCGAATAAAGAGTTGAAATTTTTAACACAGGTACCTAGATATGTATTCTCCATAGCCTCCGAATTTCACCATCTGAATCGTTCTAGAAACAAATTTATAGCGAAAATGGTAAGATGACCTGTAAATAACATACCTTAGAACACATCACCAAGAGACTTCATCCTTGAAATTCGGCCTTCTTTACTTCATATTTCCTCTAAAATTTGACTTATATCTCCTTTTTTATTAAAAAACTTGTGTGTGTAAAATGAATGTATAATGATATGTATTTATACTCTTTATGTAACTTCCTTTTAACATTAGGGACGACATGTAGCTTATGGTTCAATTTACATTGTCATCTTCAAAAATTCGTTTCTCCTCAATCGTGAGGATCCACGTGGCATGCCACATACCACCAGAAGAAACATGACTTATACTATCCATCCATGGGTGTTGTATCTGCATGTGTAATTTCCTTCATGTCTATCTACTTCGATCACCTGTGGGGTCCAAAAGCCAATGGCTAGGGTTGACATCAATGACTACAACCAATGACTAGGGTTGACATCAATGACAACAACCAATCTTCCAACACACTCCATTATATAAGTGGAAATTGAAACATGAAAAGCTTTAGCACTTCTAAAATCTCAATTTAATAAAGAAATGTACTATAACATCCAAAATGATTTGGATGCATGAACTACTTGAAATACATTGAAATGTCTATTTACCACACAACCTAAAATAAAAACCTAAAATAAAAATGGTTGATATATAATTAAAATGTCTTAAAAAAACATTGAATAATGGTAGTGATGTGTTATAATACATTTCTAAACTAAATAAATTCAAGAAAGAAATGAAGTATTATTTCCAATATGGAAGATAGTTTGATGGTAACCATATCTATTGCAATGTTGGCACCCTCCTATAATAAATTTTTATAAACCCTACAATTGATTGATAAGTTGAGTGAGTTATTTTTTAGCATGACAAAACATCTTGGAAGAAGAAACAATCACGAGAAGATGGATTTTACACAAGCTCAAGTAAGACATTTTTTGAAAGTTTAAAATGAAGAGGTGCTCCTAATAATACTAAAAAAAGATGTTAGAAATAAAAAATAGTATTTATATTGAGTACATGTCCAAGGTTGTAGCCAAGGAAGAGGAAACAACAAATTATGCCAACAAGGTTCCAACAATTTCATAAGAAGTCAATAAAAAAGGAATACAAATCATAATGTTCAATATTTAATAGCTAGATACATGAGTGAAATAACTTGTAGAAGATGTAATATTGTTAGGAATTATTCATAATATCGTATAACTTATGATAATAAGATTCTTCATTTCAAGAAACATTCAACTTCAAAATAGTGTTCAAATTCTAAGGATGTCAATGATAATAAAAATAATTATGAGTATGTTTTCATTGC
>JZKD02S1231346.1:585373-598252 GCA_000966675.3 Picea glauca
ACATCAACCTGTACCATACCATGTACATCAACCATTTACCCAAGATGTGTCAATGTCTCAACAATGTGCCTCAAGTATGAACTATAACCATCAATATCATATTCCAAGTGTGATCTAGGTGGATATCAGTGGTCACCCACCTCTTCCAACTAGCTCAAAATAATTTTTTGACAATTTTGGCAATTTACTATTTTTAGCAGTTTTAACTTACGGGGCCATTTTGAGGGCCTAAATGAAGGTTTTTCAGGATCGAGCTTCTCAATGATATTCGATGGAATAAATGAGACCCCAAAATGAATATCCTCGTAGATAAATTTCCAACAGGATATCATACACCTAAAACGGAGATCGTATGCAAAATTTACGACCCCGGGAAGTTGATGTACTAACTTACCCAAACGGGCCCCACATGACTTTTGGCACTTCATATCCTAGGGTTAGGTTTTTTGATGCCTAGGGTTTTGGGAATTCCTGTTGATTTTAAAAAGGAATTTAGAGCCTCATTGTAATGATCTTCTGGTGAATGATCACAGTCGTCACATCTCTTCTCAGAGATAAGATGCCACCATTCCAGCAAGCTTGTTTCTGCTGCATTTTACAGTTTCATCTTATTTCTTTATTGAATAGAAAAATAGTTTTATTGTATCTCTGTTATTTTGTGTTAAGCACCTATTAATAATATGTAGTCATTTTTTTCTGCTCATAAAATCTGGATCAGTGGTATCAGAGCAGTTTTCTCCTTGCCGTCTTAATGCATGTCCCCAACGAGGTCGGAGTACAAAGAGTTGGGTCTCGAGCTTGTTTCTCTTGAGGAAAAAAGCTCTCACACACCCAAGTGACCTCTCATAATAGGAGAAAATAAATATGATGGGACAGGAGATCCTTTCAAACTTCTTATTGAGGAATCCCTCATGCAACAAAGGAGCGAGATGATGGATAGCTTCACGCAAATCCTTCGATGGCTACTAATAGGCGATGCATCTTCTTTGAGCGGAGGCGTATCCCCTTCAAGGTACAAATAAACTTTGATATTCGTATATTTGAAGGTCAGATAGATGCAAATGTTGTAGACAAGTGGTTTAATCTACTAGAAGGGTATTTTTTGTCCATAACTTTTCAAATAGAGAAAATATTACTTTTTCTCTCCTCAAAGTCGTTCCCCATGTCAAAGATTGGTGGGAAACTTTATGTGAGAAAAAGGAAACAGAGGAACCATCATTATTTATAGTCATGGCCACCTGGGATTCCTTAAAGGATGTTATTAAAGAACAATACTACCCTGTCGGAATTTATGACAACTTGTATACCAAATGGACCACACTGCAGCAAGAAAGAGACCAAGTAGTGCCAGATTTCACGAATATCTTTCATACCTTGTGCACCAAGTTGGGTATCAAAGATTCAGAGTGACGTCTGGTGCTCAAGTATCGTGGCGCTTTGCATAGATAAATCTATACCAAAATGGAATTTTTGGACATCTCATCCTTGGGCGCGGCCTACCGATATGTCGTCAAAATCAAGCAGAAGCTCAAACAAAAGATGCAGAAATTTGGGCCTGTGAACCCCTCACAACAAAATCTAGGAAAGGGAAGCCCCAACCCATAGAAAAAAGGACAAAGAAAATATGGACATTATTAGGACAACTAGTTCAAGCCATAAGAAAATAAGGACACCGGAAAGACAAAGAAATATACTAGGAAGTGGTGTGACTTCCATAAGAGCCCTTGGCATAACACTGTTGATTGTTGCTCAAAGAAGTCACTAGTGGCCAAAGTGAAAGCATATGAATCAGATGTGGGTTCAAACTCTGAGCCAGAACCATAAAGGATAAGATGGATCATTGATGCGGAACCCAGTTCCACCGTTGCTACCACCAAGCTCGATCTTGGTGAACCAGATGAGCCAGAAGAAGGAGAATTCCTCTTCCATTCATAGATGTGGGTAAAAGGCACCCCATTGCACTTCATCGTGGATAGCGGTAGCTAGAAGAACCTCATCTCAATAGAGGTTGTCAAGAGGTTGGCTCTGCTGACAACACCGCACCCACAACCCTACACCATTGGATGGCTCTGCCAAGGAAGCGATCTCCACATCAACCAATAGTGTCAACTATATTATGACATCAAACCCTTCAAAGATGAGGTACTGTGTGATGTTTCTCCTCTCAAAGTTTGTGATGTTCTTTTGGGCCAACCTTATTTATGGAAACATCATGTTGTATATGAGTCTAGGACTCATAGTGTTATTAATACTTTGAACAGGAAATTGTATAGGATACTCGAGGCAGTCCCACCTAGTGCTATTTCCATGATATCTAATAAGAAATGTAGGAAGTTCATCTCCTAGAAGGGGAAGTTTGTCTTCTTCATGATTCGCTCTCATAATAAGCGAAAGATCACAGCCACATCCAGGGTCTCTACGGCCAACTTCTCCACACAGCAAAAGAAAGTAGATAAGGTCATGGAAAAATACTCAGATATCTTCTCCTCACCTATTGGGGTACCTCTGCACTGCCAGGTCAAGCACCCCTTCAATCTGACCCTCGACGCAGCGCTGCCCAATGGGCCAGTCTATTGTCTCTCTCTATTAGAGAATGAGGAGATCAAGCCACAAATCCAAGAACTACTCCACAAGGGGCACATCCATCCCATCTCATCACCTTGCGGGATCCCAATCGTCCCGGTACAGAAGAAATATGGAACCTGGTGACTCTACATTGATTACCGGGATCAGAATAAAATCACAGTCAGAAACCGGTACCTGATTCCTCGAATTGATGACCTTCTTGATCAACTCACGGGGTCCAAATACTTTAGTAAGATTGATATGAAGTCTGGCTTCCACCAGGTCCCGATAGAACAGACAGATGTATGGAAAAACATCTTCAAGTCAAAGGAAGGCCTTTTTGAATGGTTGGTCATGTCCTTTGGTTTGAAAAATTCTCCAGCCACTTTCATGAGGATGATGGATGATATCCTACAACCATTCACCAATACTTTTGTAGTGGTGTATCTGGATGACATTCTCATTTACAACAAGACTTGGGTCGAACATTTGTAGCATATTCAATAGGTTCTGCACACCCTGTCACAACACAAGCTATATGCCAACTTGGAAAAATGTTTCTTCATCATGGACAAGGTCCATTACCCGAGCTACATAATTTATCAACATGGTGTACATGTGGATCCAACCAATATCCAATTCATCCTTAACTGGCCATCCCCAACCACACTCACTAAGCTTCGAAGCTTCTTGGGCCTTTTTAATTTCTACCGCAGGTTCATGTTGGGATTCTCCCATATTGCATGGGCCCTTAGCCAAATAACCAGGGGTGGTGGTAAGGAGAAATTTGTGTGGGGCCAGTCCCAACAACAAGCATTTGACGATTTGAAGAAGCACTTGTGCTCAGCCCCAGTACTTTCACTACCAGACCTGCAGCAGCACTTTGAGATCAAGAAAGATGCTTCAAACTATGCGGTGGGTGTTGTTCTCACTCAGCACGACCACCCTGTGGCCTATCATAGTGAGACATTATCAGATGTTTTCCGTAAGTACCCTACTTACGATAAAGAAATGTAATCCATTGTGCAAGCCTGTCACCAATGGAGACATTACATTCTGGGGAAGGAGACAATCATCCACGGTGATCATAAGCCACTACAGTTCATGCAGACACAAGGAAAATTGCAGAATGATCTCCATCAAAAGTGGTCCACATACTTACAGCAATTCCACCTCAACATCAAGTATAAAACAGGAAGCATCAATCGCGTCATTGATTTCCTCAAAAGACCACCAATCGCGGAATTCACCATGGTGCTAGACTCTTGCAGCCATGAGACCTCTAGATGGCCCCAACTCTATGAGACAAACCAAAATTCGCCACCACCTACCAAATATTGGGTGAAAATGCAGTTGTTGATAATTTCCATCTTCTGGATGGGTTGTTGTGCTGCCTGGGCCATATCTATGTTCCATCAAGAGAGTGAGTGAAGTTTATCTGGGAAGCCCACTAAAGTCAGGTGGCAGGAAACTTCAGCATTTAAAAGATAGTGGCGATGCTACAGAAACATTTCTACTGGCCAAAACTTTGACAAGAGGTCAACAAGTATATCAGGTCCTGCACTGCCTGTGCTATTGCCAAACTGACCACTAAGAAATAGGGCATGTATATCCCTCTTCCTACTCCTGACAAGCCATGGGAATCCATCTCAATGGACTACATGTCGGGCCTCCCATCCACCAAGCATGGAAATGACTATGTTTTTGTGATTGTTGATCGCTTTTCTAAGATGGTGATTCTGGTTGCCTACAAGAAGAACATCATAGCAGAGGCCACTACCAAGCTCTTATTTGAACGAGTCTGGGTACATTTTAGAATTCCACAAACCATTGTCTTAGATCAGGACAGTCAATTTCTCAGCACATTCTGGTCGAGCCTCTCATCACTGTTGGACACCAAGCTTACCAAATCCACAACCTTCCACCCCCAGACAGATGGCCAAACCAAGGTCATCAATCGAATGATTGTGCATATCCTTCACATGTATAATTCAAAGCACCCTCTCACATGGGATGAGCACCTTCTCTATGTCCAACATAGCTACAACCAATCCTTGCATAGCTCAATCGGCCACAACCCCTTTCAGGTGGAGTTGGGATTCCAACCATTGGGTCCCATAGATGTTGCACTTCCCCTTGCGCTCACCTCGACTGACTCATCTCCTGCTCCAACTGAAGTTGAAAAATCCATCTGATTCATTGGGCAGATCTAGCACATCCTCCAACAAGTTGAGGATATCCTATAGAATTCCAATGACAAGTATAAGCAACGCCATGATCAACATCGGGTGCCACATAAGTTTCAGGTGGGCGACAAAGTTTGGTTGCACTTGCAGAGAGAACGCCTTACAAGACCCCATCAATTTTCCCACTCCATTATGGGTCATACACCATCACCAAGGCCATGCGGGATAATTATTTTGAGCTCAACATTCCTCCTTTTCCTGGACTGCACCTAATGTTCAACGTGTATCTCCTTCACCCTTATTTCCCACCATTATTGGACACCTCAGACGTAGCAGAGAAGCTGACACCAATAGCACTCAACCCCGACTACATACAATAGGAATAAAGCAATTAGATTGTGGACACACATATCAAAGGCACTCGACAACAAAGGATCCAACTTCATCGAGTTGTCAAAGCAGGGCAGCGCCTGCACCAAGGCAAGTGGCTCACCCGGGGCCAAATTCAGCAGATATTTCCTCATCTGATGGGGGAACTCAATGCAATGGAGACAATTTATTCCTAATGATGTAGGATTGATCTATATGGATATCGGTGGCCACCCACCTCTTCCAACTGGCTCAAAACAATTTTTTGACAATTTTGGCAATTTATTATTTTTAGCAGTTTTAACTTCCTGGGTCATTTTGAGGGCCTAAATGAAGGTTTTTGGGGATAGAGTTTCTCAATGATATCCAAATGCATGATTGAGCCCCTAAAATGAATCTCCTCGATGATACCTTTCCAATGGGATATCATATTCCTAAAACAAAGATCGTATGCAAAAGTTACAACCCCAGGAAGTGGATGTACTAACTTACCCAAACGGGGCCCACATGACTTTGGGTGCTTCATCTCCTAGGGTTAGGTTTTTGGATTTCTATGGTTTTTGGCATTCCTGTTGATTGTAAAAAGGCCTTCAGAGCCTCATTGTAATGATCTTCTGGCAAATGATCTCATTCGTCACATCTCTTCTCATAAATAAGTCGCCACCATTCCAACAAGCTTGTTTCCGCTGCATTTTACAGTTTCAGCTTTTTTCCTTATTGAATAGTAAACTAGTTTTATTGTATGTATATTATTTTGTGTTAAGAACCTATTTATAATCTGTATTCATTTTGTTATTCTCATAAAATCCATTCGAATCAAAGTGTATACCTCAAATATATGCCAATATCACAAATATGTGCCCCTAACACTGAACCATAAAATTCATAAACTAAGTACCAATGGTATGTCTCAAGCATGTATCAATATCACCAAAATATGGACCTCAACCATATACAACCATATACCAAAAGGGCCTCCAAGAAATGACTTAATCATGTGTCATATCATCCATGAAAACAAGCCTCAAACTAACACATAAAAGGCATACATTTACTCAAACGTCACTACCAAAACTTCACGGACAAAACTTCGCTACCAAACGTTTTGGCTACTAAAAATTCACTACCAAAACTTCACGGCCAAAACTTCACTACCAAAACTTCGCGGTCCAAACTTCACTTCCAAAAGTTTTGGCTACCAAAACTTCACTACCACAGAAATTCTACAAAAATATTTACTAAAATAAAACTTGAAAGATGAATAAGCATTGAACTTGTGTGTGTCCTTATGAGTGACTTCTTGTGGTGTATTTATACTTTTACAAAGTAACTTCTTTTCTTAATTCTAGGATCAAATTTTACTTTCTTGTTACAACCACTTTACCCTTTAATTAACACTTGTAACAGTTTTGGGGATTCTTAACCATTCTTCAAGGCTTCCAACTTCAAGAGGGAATAACTCCTCAACCGTGATGAAGCATGTGGCATACCACCTACCATTGGAAATGACATGACTAGGAAAATCCATGTATGAGGTATTTGTACACACATGAAGTATTCTTCAACTTCATTTTCCTTAGTCAACTTTGGGCCTCATGACCACACATTTGGGTTTCTTGTAGACTTCTTCAAAGTGTCTTCCTATGAGGGTCATTCTTAGGGATATACCATAAGGGGGCCACTTTGGAGACTTATCCAAGTACACCCATCACATATGTTGACATCAATGACAACCAATGCTTATTGACATCAATGAAAACCAATTATCTAACAACATCAATGACAACCAATTGTCCAAAAATCTCCCCCTTTGGCATTGATGGAAACAATCATACTCCACCTATGACAAATTCTCCTTATCTTTCTCTCCTTGTGTTTCTCCCCCCCTTTGACATAAAAAAAAGGGTATCTCCCTTTGGGTCCACTCCCCCTATATTCTTTCTTTTGATCTTTCTCTTTTGATATTTTTCTCTCTCATCCTTTGACATCATGGGTAAAATGGTAAATCCCTCTGTTGATATGTCTCCTCTGAACAATCCCCCTATCTACATGATTCTAATCTTTCCTTCCTGGTATATTTCTCTGACAATTTATCTCCCTTGACTTTTTTGTTAGATGTCATGTAGATGAATGTGGGATCTATGTACATACTTCCTTTCTTCTCTTCCAGTTCTCTTTGTCCATTGGTGCTTCCTCTTGTAATTCACTGACATATATAAAAATAATTCAAAGTTACTTGACTTCAAATATTCATGGCTTGTCAAGCTCACATTAATGACCAGGTTTTTCAAAAATTTCCTTCTGAAGATATAACTTATGTTTTTGGTTTCTCTTTCCCTATCTTGTTGTGATTTTCACTGCTTTCTTTATTGATTCCACTTGTCCACTGATTCCACTGAATCCATTGATTTCACTTATTCCATTTGTTACTATGATTTCATCCACTATCATATATATTGTTTGATTCATGTATTATGTAATCTCTATTAAATATCCCATGAATCCATCTCTATCCATATTTCATAAGTTGTCCATGACTTTGCTACTCATTTGCATACAATGTTGGCCCATCTTTTGATTACAACATATTCCATCTTCTCAATTTGTCTTCTCAATTTTGCAAATCAGACTCTATATGTATACAACAATTTATAATGAATATTTCCATGTCTGAATGGATGCCTAGAATCCTCTATATAATGATGAATCTCTGCCTGAAAAATCATTCCACTAATATTCTTTATCATTGTCATCTGATATATGCATGGGATTGTATTCTAAAAGTTGTTCCTTAAATAATCAAATTGTCATAAGACATTCTGCACTTTTTTCATTAAACCATTCTAAAATTTCATTTCCAAAATCTACAAACACTTCATATTGCTCGAAACATAGTTCTATTATCTATAGAGCTACTACTAAGACTCCCCCTCTTCAACGTTCATATTTATTGGGAGTCTCCAAGTCAGATGGCTCAGAAAAATACCCACTCTGATGCATAGTAATCTTCCTATTCATCTGTGGATTCATCATCTTCATGAGATCTGATTTTCATTCTCACATATTTCCTTTTATCCTATTTCTGAGTTCTAGCATCCTTTTCATCTTCATACTCCTTCTAGATTTTGACATCTTCCTCTTTGCATGTGGATTCATCATCATCTTGCACTGTTGTATATATCGTGAGTATGATCTCTAAGACCTTGTCTTCATTCACTTGCGCTTCTTGTTTCTCATTTCTTCTCCAAACCTTCATGTATTTGACATATTCCTTTTTTCCTATAGATTTTTTATGATCTTGTAATATGGAAAATCTTGAGAGTATGAATTATGGGTTTCCTTCATTCATATCTTATTCCTTTACCAGTTCTTGTTTTCTTTTTCAAATATTTGTATATTTGATATCAATGTTATTTTTCATATAAGTATCCATCATGCTTCTACAATCAAGAGCTATAAGTCCATAGTTGTGGCATTTGTAACATTCAATATTGTGTGGGGCCACAAAAACATTTCTTGCTTCACCATTTCTTCCATAAGCTATGCATTATACAAATTTATGTCCAAAGTTAGTACCAGTAAAACAATGACCATAAAAGAAACTTTCATACATGGGAGTGAATGATATTCTTTGTGATGTAGTCCTTTTGAACTCATGACTTGGTTGATCACGATCTTCCCTTTTGTTGTTTCCTTCATCATGATTGAAGCTCCTTTGATATATGAAAGTGGATGGTATTTTTTTATATTCATCTCTTTTGTAACATTATTCTTGAGTCTTATTCATTTATGGAATGTTCTCCTTTGCGGGCTTGCATACTTCCTTCTTGGTAGAGTCTTTGATGAACTATGCATAACTCCTAGCATTCTCTTCATTCTTCCTTTCTAGTAACCTTAACATTTTCCTTCAAATTTCTTTACTGATGATGTGGGTTTTTCTCTCTCTTCATTTTTCTTGTTGATCTTGACGAATTTAATTCTTGATGTGAAAAATTATTCTTCAAGCTTCTCACAATCTTCTTCTTTCTTCATCATCTGGATCTTAATGACTTCTTCCTTTCTCTTTTCTTCTTCAAGTTGGGTATTCAAATAAATGATTTCTTCTTCAAGTCTTATTTCTTGTTGACCAAATTTTGCTTCAAGTTTTTTTAATTCCTAGGATCTTTCCTTAAGATAATTTGTCAAAATTTCTTCTCTCTTCTTTGCTTCCTATATTTGTGATACTACTTGGACTTCCAAACACTTCTTCTCTTTCGACTGATCGTTGATATTTTCTTGAATCATTTTAGATTTGTCTAGATGAGCTCTTAGATTCATGACAACCTTCCTTATTTCTCCAGTACCTTCTTTAGTGTGCTCAATTATTACTTGAGGAACTTGTTTTCTCTCCTTTCTTTTCTTAGCTCATTCAAAACACTGATTAGTTCAACCTCAAAATTCAATATGCCTTCTTCACAATCTTCTTCTTCTAAATTTTTCTGACGTGATGAGCATATTTCTTCTTGTTCTATCCCTGTATCTTCTTTATTCCGATTTGTATGCTCTGGCTCTATGATAGAATGGGAGTCCTCAAAGTATAGATTATGTAGCTTATCCCAAAGTTCTTTGGTTGATGAGAACTATCCCACTTTGTCTTTAACTAAATCGCATAATCCTTCCAAGATGAAATCCATTTCCATTATTTTGTTTCTCTTCAATTTCTTCTTGGCTGCAGTCTTTGGTTTCTTTGAACTGATGTATCCTATAACAACTGATTTCCAAGAATCAAACCCTCGTTCTTGTAAAAATGTTTTCATCATGTTTCTCCATATCTGATAGCTAAGACCATTTTGACCGTCAAACCATGTTATTCCATTAGCTATGTATCCATTAGCCATAATATCCATGATCTACCTTCTAGTGGTTAGACTAATTTCTTGAAGGACCTTCTATGATACCAATTGTTGGAAAACTAAGAGTGGGGGGTGAATCAGTATGATCACTTTTTACCACTTTCAATCACAGTATATACAAACCTCAACATTATCAACAATATTTAATATTTTATCACTTATGCATTTAGTATATCATTTCATCATAAATAGTATCATTCATTAGTGCATAATAAACAACCACAAATACATAGTACACCAAAATTTACGTGGAAACTCAACTGGGAGAAAACCACATAATGATTTCTTATATATCAAGAATACATTAATAGGAAGAAAAAACTTCCAAATTCTCTAGCACCAACTGGAAGGAGGCTCCAAACCCCTATTTCAAGTCTCCGACCTGAAGGAAGCTACAACTCCCTGAACTCTCCATCTACAACTAGAAGGAGGATCCAACCCCCTAGTTTACAAGCTTCAACATGAAGGAATATCCAAATCTCTTTGTTCTTTAGTTCCAACTAAAGGGAGGCTACGACCCCCTAATTTACAGGCTTCAAATTGAAGGAAGCTCCAACTCCCTGAGTTCTCCGACACCAACTAGAAGGAGGCTACAACCCACTTTCCTTGCCTTGTCCTATTGCCTTGAAATATAAGTGTAGACTCAAATTTTCACTACCACTGATGAACCTGCAACTTCCATTGTCATTGACCAACATATCACTATCATTATCACATAAATCAATCTTTGTCACTCTATCACATCAACCTCTACCTAATGATCAACCCATTATCCAATTTGTCACTGTCCCTGTCACTATTTATGTCACTGTCTTTGTCACTGATATATCATCATCAACTAACTATAACCATATCCACTCACATGGATACCAAAACCATCACCATACCATGTACATCAACCTGTGCCATACCATGCACACCAACATGTACATCAACCATGTACCTTACCGTGTACATCAACCATGTACAATACCATGTGTATCAACCATGTACATCAACCTGTACCATACCATGTACATCAACCTGTATCATACCATGTACATCAACCATGTACCCAATATGTGCCAATGTCTCAACAATGTGCCTCGAGTATGTACTATAACCATCAATATCATATGCCAAGTATATACCTCAAATATATGCCAATATCACAAATATGTGCCCCTAACAATGAACCATAACATCCATAAAATAAGTACCAATGATATGTCTCAAGCATGTATTAATATCACCAAAATATGGACCTCAACCATATAAAACCATATACCAAAAGGGCCTCCAAGACATGCCTTAAGCATGTGTCATATCATCCATGAAAACAAGATTCAAAATAACACACAAATACATAACTTTACTCAAACTTTTATACCAAAAATTCATGGAAAAAACTTCACTACCAAAATTTCATGGCCAAAACTTCACTACCAAAAATTCTCTACCAAAACTTCATAGCGCTACCAAAAGTTTTCACTACCAAATAAATTCTATGAAAATATTTACCAAAAGATCACTTGAAAGATAGATAATCATTGAACTTGTGTGTCCTTATAAGTGACTTCTTGTGGTGTATTTATACTTTTACAAAGGAACTTCTTTCCTTAATTTTGGGATCAAACTTTACTTTCTTGTTGCAACCACTTTACCCTTTAATTAAGACTTGTAACTATTTGGAGGCTTCTTAACCATTCTTCGGGGCTTCCAACTTCAAGAGGGCATAACTTCTCAACCATTGATTGATTGAGGAAAATGACGGTTGAGAATTTTCCTCAATCAACTTCAGGCCTCATGACAACACCTTTGGGTTTCTTGTAGACTTCTTCAAAGCATCTTCCAGTGAGGGCCATGCTTAGGGCTATGTCATAAGGGGACCACTTTGAAGACTTCTCCAAATACACCCATTACATATTTTTACATCAATGAAAACCACTACTTGTTGACATCAATGAAAACTAAGTTTCCAACAACATCAATGACAACCAACTATCCAACATTTATAAGGTGAAAGACACAATAATTCATAGAAAGTAGTATCTTGCAGTAGTAGTCAATTCAAGGATATTTCCCATATGATGATGGCATGTTTGATATGGCCATCTGAACTTTGATCATCTTTCCCAACTTCAAAATAGGAAATGGTGGACTACCATCATTCAAAAAATAAAATGCAATATGAAAAGCTTGCATTTATGGAAAACATAACCAAGAGACATTCCACACTAGATCACAAAGAGAAAAACATTGTTTATCTATAGTGACATTTTTGGACCTCTAGAAACATTGCTTGGAGGATGTAAATATTTCTTACTTTTCATTGTTATTTTTAGTAGAATAACTTGGGCATATTCCTTGAAAGTAAAATTACAAGCATTTAAAAAAATCAAGGATTTTTTTCACTTGGTCGAAAAAACAACTAAGGAAAAAACTATTAGTTTGAGGATAGATAATAGTTTGAGGATAGATAATGGAGGGGAATTCACTTCAATGAATTCCTATTTTAGTGTAAGGATAAGGGAAATAGAAGTAAATTAAGTAATTCTTAAACTCCACAACAAATTGAGTGACAGAAAGAATGAATATAAATTTGATGGGTATAATGATCTATATTGAAATTTAAAGGGATCTAAGTCTTCCTATTTAGCCAAAGTAATTCATATTGTAGGTTATGTAAGGAATAGATAACCCACTACTTATTTGGATAGGATCACAACATTTGGAGATTGATATGTTTTAAACCTAAAGTTAAGCATCTTAATGCTTTTTATTTGTTATGCTATGATTTAGTTCTTAAAGGAAACAAGATTAAACTAGACTCTCACAATATGAAGTGGATGATGATTGGATATTACGATGAGAATTATATATATATA
>JZKD02S1231346.1:599802-615799 GCA_000966675.3 Picea glauca
CAAGGGCCCCCCCTCTGCCCAACGATTTGATTGGTAAAGTCTACGAAGGTATACATACCCTACCCCCCTCTGGATTTGAACCTGTGACCTCTTAATATATACGCATGGAGTTTTCTATATAAAAAACAAAAAAATGGACTTCTTATATATTTAGATATGTAGATTTTGTAGGAAATAATAATAATAGGGAATCCACTTTAGTTTATTTTATTCATATGTGATAAACAATAGCTTCTTGCAATTGTAAAAAGAATGTAACAATGATGGATTCTTTAGCAAATGTAAAATACATCTTATCATGGGAGGCAATATGTGTGATGAGTTGGTTGTGTGGGGCTTTGTAAGATCTTGGATTTATTCAAAAGGAAGGCACTTCTTTATTGATGAATATTTAGTTTGTATAACACTAATGTTCCAATCCAAAATAAGCATGTTGACACTAACTATCATTACTTCAAGACACCCATCACAAAGGTCAGGATTTGTTGAAGTATTGTGCTTCTAAAGGTCAGGTTTTGTATATCTTCACCAAACCTCTTAGCAGAATAAAATTAACTAAGTTTATAAATAATCTTGACATTTTTTAATTTGTATTTATAAATCAAATGGAGTATTGCTAGACATGATGATCCTTAAATACTTCTTGGCTTATATTTTCCTAGGATTATCAATTAGAAAAATAAGATTATTCTAACATTATTGTAATTGGACAGTTGTCATATTCAAGTGATTATGTGATAAGTTATCCTTATTAGATTTAAGATGCTTATTTAAATTATATTGTTCACATATGGTTGGATTAGTCCTTATCCCTCACACCAACAATATAATTTTATTTCTCCTCATCAATAAAATTTTGTTATGTGTTTGAGGAAACTTTGATATCAAGTACTAAGTATTATTTATTTTCAATGCATTTAAATATTCTTGCATCACATGCTTCGATTCATGCTTCTTTGTAGTTTCTTTAAAGGCTCATGGTTCATCAATATTAATTACTCGATTCATTAAATCAAAGTTTACATTTCTTTGTGATCTAGTGGTTATTCTTTCGAAGTTTGTATCCAACAACTGATTCTTAACTAACCATTTGGGATTACTTTTATAATCTAATTCAATTTCTCCTTAGCTTTATATCCTTCATTGGTCATAATTGTAGTATCCCTTTTGTTGAAATAAATTCAAATGTAATCGTTCTGAGAAATTCATTTTTCATCAAATGATACATCGCTATTGATTATTATTATTTGTTTCTTTGTAGGATCCTATGACCCTTAGATTATAAATTCATTTCATTCTCTTGTCATACAATTCAATATTATCTCAACTCTCTAAGAAATGAAACTAAAATTTATCATGTGAACGACACTTGAATTTAGCCATACTATACTTCTTATAGATTCATGTTCATAAATACCTTTGTAGGGAGCTTATTCTACCTTTGTAGGGAGATTATTCCATGTGTATATTGTTGAGTGAACTACTTTGGCCCAAAATACAGTATCAAGTTGGTTTGACTTCATCTTACTTTTAGTCATATTAACAATTATTTTTGTGATATCCCTGGTTTTAATCCCTATGAACTAGAATGTAATTATGTAAATGTGACTTAGGTTGGTGAGATGGTATGTTCAAAGGTTGGGGTCCCTAGATATGTAATACTTCGAATATATTAATAAAATACATCATTGGATGCTAGATGGATAAGGAAAAAGATAGGGGGATATGATTCCACAAGATTTTATTAATCATTTATTTACACATGTTTATGTTGGGGGGTGAAGGAGGGGTCGTGTGAGTCTATTGGGGAGGCCATGTTGTTCCTTAGGAATCCTTGCTATTTAAATTGTTCCTATGGCTTGTTTAGGGAGGGATCATTCATTTAGTTTCTCATCTTTTCCTTGTTTCACTCTTTCTCAGTCTTGTGTTGGGTATGGCATGGAAATAAATGGTTGGAGGGAGAGAGACATTGTTGGATGGTTGTAAGTAATTGTTGATCATTACATAAAGGAATGGATGCTTATGTTCATGATAATGATGGAAATTATGAAAGAATTCTTCACAATTGATAATCCTTGGAGTTTCCAACATTCAGATTCTTGGTCAGTAGCATTGGATCCCTAGAAAGAATTGGAACATCCATAGGGACTAGATTGTAGAGAAAGGGGTTCATTTATTTGGGTTGTGCATGTTGAAGAGGAAGAGAGTTGGTAAAATAGGAGTGTTGTGTGGTTGGAAAAAATGTGAGATCTTGATAGATAATTGTTGTGTGGGTTAGAGTCATCCTAGGACCAGTCCTTATGGATCGATAGCCTTGGCTCGAGGGTGACCTACTATTGATATTTGGAACAACAATTTCTATGGTCAAGTGGATCATCTGGCATATGCAACTAGTTGGTAAATGATTGAATTAAAGATAAGCACTCGCTATTTTTTTGTGTAATTTATGTTTAGGTGGGAAGGTGTTCTAACCCGATGCCCAATGGATTGGTAGATCGATGGTCAAGTACATGTGGGGTTATTCTCACCAGTGATTGGTGGCCCGATGGACCATACTGGAGTTGAATGCAAAGGGTTGGATAGAATATTTTGCGGGGTGACAGGTTGCCTGGTGGACCAGACTAGAGTTGAATGGTAGAGAGTTGGATAAAAAATTGTGTAGGGAAACCAATGGACTGGTGGATCAATATCCCAAAGATTTGTTTTATTTGCCTAGGGTCGAATGGAATTTATACAATGGGATAAGGGGAAGCATTCTCCTTGATGACTAGTGGCCTAGTTAATCGAAGTATGTTGACTAGATCAGACCAGAGGCATCTAAAAGAAAGGAGAGGGGGAAGAATTTCTCAGTGATCAGTGGCCTAGTGATTGAAGCCATGTAAGCGCCATGTTAGTTCCATATCAATGCCACATCAATGACATGTTACCCAATTATTCCACGTCAACGAATTTCCACGTAGGTAAGAATGTCCTACAATTTCAAAAAAAATTGTAAAAAGGACAAAGTTGCATATTCCAGATTGTTGTAGAATTTTATTTGAGGGACAAAGAGAGAATATGAAGATCATTTGTTTTTCACCATTATGATTATTATCAGTGCTTTATACAAATATTTTCTTGGTTCTTTGAGTATTTTCTACTAGAGTTGACAAAAGTTTCCCTTCTAGTAAAATTACACCAATGGAGAAAGTGTATAAATGGTTTGAAAATGTGTTTTTCAGGAAGCCATAACTTTCAGCTTAGAGATCATATTGAGGCACATGAATAGTCATTGGAAATATACTAAAAAGGAGAAGCCATATTCCCACCCATAATTTTGAGATAGGTGGTACATTATTCTCAGAAAATTAAAGAATGCCCCTAGTAGCTTGTGTTGGATTACTGAGAGGGGGGTTGAATCAGTAATAGAGAAATGTAATCCTTTTTCACCATAAAATGCAAGTGCTATATCAATGTATCATTATCATCCAATAGTTGCAGAGTAAATAAACAATGAACAAGTCAGCAATCACACACATACACAGTACACCAGTGTTTTGAGTGGAAACCCAAAGTGGGAGAAAACCACATAATGTTTTTTCTTATATGTTTTTAATAATTACATTCATTGGAAGCACCAACTTCCTTTGTTTTCCAAATACAACTAGAAGGAGGCTCCAACCCCCTAGTTTCTCAGGCTAAAACCTGAGGGAATCTCCAACTCCCCAATTCTCTGGCTACAACTAGAATGAGGCTACAACCCCTATGTTCTCCGGCTACAGCCGGAAGGTGGCTACAACCACCTATCTTTTCCCTGTCCAACTGCCCTGGTATATAAGTAGAATGATGGAACCACTGTCACACTATCACTGTGAGATATACTTTTGTAAATCTATACCAATCAACCTGCACCAAACAACCTGTACCAATAACCTGAACCATACATCAACGTGTACCTCAACTTGTAATCAACCGGTACCATAAAAAAGTGCATCAACCATGCACCAACCTGTACCAAACAACCTGTACCATAAACAAGTGCATTAAAAATTCACCAACATGTACCATGAATAAGTGCATCAACCATGCACCAAACCTGTATGAATAACTTGTCACAAAAACATGTCCAAACAACTTTAGAAAGCATCATCAAAATAATTTATCCCCCCTTGAATTTCTATCTTCTTTACTTCACCTTCCCTATGAAATTCAGCTTAGATATCCTTTGGTTACCTCAATCACCTGTAGATATTCAATATTCTCAAGTTTGATTCAAATGAGAGAGCCTTTCCTCTTATTTATACTCTCCAAATAGCTTCCTTAGAAGCATCTTCTAGGCCACTTTGTCCACATTGTCACCTATGTCCAACTTTCCCCAATTTGCCACTTGTCCATATATCCAATATCCACTTGAATACTTAACCCATTTTCCTCATTTTAGGGTTAACCTTCTTATAACCACTTTCCATAATTATAAAATTTTCCATTTACTTTGTTATTTAAATAATCCTCCTTGACTTTGTCACTTCACTTTATTATTTAAATAATCCTCTTTGACTTTGTCACTTCACTTTATTATTTAAATAATCATATTTGAATTTGTCACTTCACATTATTATTTAAATAATCCTCTTTGACTTTGTCACTTCACATTATTATTTAAATAATTTCTTCTTTCCAAGCACTTTGACTTCTTTGACCTTTTGGGGCTTCAAGCCAACATATGAGGGTCCTCCAAATTCATAAGGCCATAACTCTCAAACCGTGAGGAGTTATGTGACGCTCCACATACCACCAGAAATGACATGACATGTAATATCTATCTAGAATAGTATTACCTATAAATATATCAAAAATCATACCATTATACATCAAAGAAACTTGGGTCCATTACCCAAACCTAGGTTCTCCAACTTCACATGGCCATAACTCTCTAGCCGTGAGGAGTTATGTGATGTCCCACATACCACCTAAAATGGAATGACATGTACTACCCAATAGTATTACCTTCAAATATATTAAATCTCATGCCATTATACATCAAACAAACTTGGTTCCATTACCCAAACCTTTATGCTACCAGAATTCACTACTAGACTTTCTCCAAGGGTTGACATCAATCACTAAGGGTTGACATCAATATACAATATCACTCTCCAATGGTTGATATCAATGAAAACCAACAATACATAACAATTGTCCATCAACCCAAGTCAACCGTCTGACAATCTCCAAGGGTTGACATCAATCTACAATATCAATCTCCAATGGTTGACATCAATGAAAACCAACAATCCATACCAATTGTCCATCAACCTAAGCCAACTGTCTAACAATATCTAAGGGTTGAAATCAATGATAACCAAAAATCCGTACCAACTTTCCATCAAACTAATCCAACTACTGACAGCGTGTATGTTCAGAGAGAGAGAGAGAGAGAGAGAGAATTGTTGATTTTGGGCAACGATATCTTTCATCTCATAACTCAGAATTAGGCTTGAGTATAATCATCGGAAAGATCATCCAGAGGACAAAATAATGAGATGCTTAAATTTCTCCAAATAATCATACAACTACTTGAAATGGAAGTTTTTGAAATAATATCGATTCTAGAAATGCATTTTCTAGATGATAGATTTTCATTCCATATGTGAGTATTGAGTAATAAATACCATAGATGTTCATGTTGGTGTTTATCTAATAATATGGAGGCACATTTGTAAGTGAGATATCCTAGTAATGAAAATGGGTTGATTTTAAATAACAAGACATTGATGATGGGAAAGAAACACTCAAGAAGAGGGTGTTGTGTCAATGCTTATTAATAATAAGACCAAATTCCATGAGTGAAGACTTTGTGGGTCTTCAATAGAGGATAATTATAGGGTGTTGTTGAGAAGCAAGAGATAATCAATAGAGTTGGTTGAAACAATAAAATTCTTACTGAGGGAAGCGTAAAGATACAAAATAAAATATAAAAAGTAGATAAGGGACTCAAGAAGATTAGAGAAAAATTATTCCTCAACTGCTAAAGTGTCTAAATGAATTGCAAGGAAAAATTGACAAGGATTCTCATGTACGATATGAATCCAATTGGTGAAGAATGACATCAATGGGAACATATAGGTAGGGTAAGACTCTAAATTCTTGATGGTAGATATGTGTTTATTGTTGCAACACATGCTAAAAAGGAAAATAAGGACCTTGGTGAGGTGTGACTCTTGTGATAGGTGATTCATATATATGTTCCAAGAATAGGAGTTCCTAGGAAGGATTTGCTATATATGACTTAGCTACTTGGTATAAAAGTAATCAGAGCAAGAAATCCACTTCTGATATCAAAGTTCATAGTGAAAGCATGGTATAAATGTAGAGAAATCGGGGATACAATAATGAAGGTTATTTCACTTTGAAAAGTGTCACTAAATTAAAATAGAATTCCATTAGGAGTGGTTTTCTCTTTAGTGCAAAAATTATGGCTTCACATGGATTTGTTAAATGAATTGAATACAACTATTCCTATAATGGGAAATCTAATGGAAAACTAGAAGTAATTACAGGGATGTAGAATGACAATGGTTAAGTTGATTCAAGGATATTTTTGTACTATGGTGATGGAATGTTGTGATCTACCTCATTCCAATGTGTAGGAAGGATTCATAAAGGTAAATTTGGGGTATTTTTTCCTAAGAGAAGTGTTATAACCCTAATTTGCACCATACATGCTTACCTGGCATCAAGCCATCTCAGATCCCTTCTTTGCCAAAGCATTATTGAACAACTCTTTAAAAAACCTCTTTTATAAGGGCCCACGTGCCCTAATCCATTACTGAACTCGTATACACGCTAGCTGACCTAAAACAACTCGTGTGGGCCTACAAAAGCATGAAAAAAGGAAAGTTGCCAATGGAACACACAACTTTGGGTGAGTTAACTGAAACTCCCGACCATGCATGGCCAAGGGTTCATCCAAATACCTAGCTTCTTCTATCCTATAAAAGAAGGGTTAGGGGTCCCATTTGGAGGAGGAGAATAAGAGTAAAGAAACTCTACCCAAATTCACATTCCCATTGTCCCAACTCTTTAGCCATCCTTGTGCAAAAGAGATACAAAGAAAAAAAGTTGGAGGACATTTGAAGAGGAGCCCAAGATCAGGATTCGTGAAGTAGTGGTTGGTCTCGACATTTTAATTTGATTCATTAAAGTTAATAATAAAGAAATGCTTTTCCCGTCCCACTATATGAGTTCTTCATAGTTTGGTAAATATATGTTTGAATCTCTAACCCATTAGTCTCTAGGTAAAATGCATCTGTAGTTTGTTTCTTGTTTTGTATGTAGGTCATCTTTGGGAGGAGAGCTGCTAACAAGTGATCAAGCGTGAAGAAGGATCGACATCGAACATCCAGAACATGGTATGTTGGTCTAACCATGTATTTTTTGAAAATAAATGGGGATTAGGTCTGGTGACGAAGGCGAAAAGTAGGTTTCTTTTGGTCATATCTGCATGCATAATATAACCCTGTTTTCTAGTCTGTAGGGGGATTTCCCACCACAACAGAATTGGCGACCATATTGGGGAACTCTCTAGGGTTCCTAGGAATATTTTTGGGTAGTTTTAAAAGACTAGTTTTCTTTCCTGTTTTTTGAAGTTTCTGCAAAGTCTAAGCTAACGAAGAGTCTGGTCTTCCATATCAACTATCTCTGTTATTTTATTGACTGTGTTTTTTTGAGACCCACAGAGGTACACGCGGCCTGCATAAGGTTTTCACGCGTGTACCCACACCCTACTTTCTTACAGCCCGCATGTAAATGCTAGCTGAAGAAGTAACAGTAGCATGTAGATTCAAAAATTTTTTTGAGGCAATCATCCTCTTCCCTGTCAGAATCAATAATTCTCAAGGGTTTTCTAGAACTCTTTCTAAGTCTTGGTTGTTTGCAGTCTCATCTCAGATTGGTTTGTTTTACGAATTTTTTCCTTACATTGTTTTCTTTTTTTTGTTAAAGAGTGTGTCTAATCCTTCAAGAGATCCTAGTTCTCAATATCAGTGGTCTCTTCCTAGTTTGGATTGTCTTTTTTTATTTATTTTAGAGTTGTATAGATACATGTGGCTTGTATAAGGCCAGCACGCGTGTACACGCCCTCTGGCTCTACACATCTCGCGTGCACACGCTTGCTGTTGGATTGTCAGTAGTGTGCTTGTGCAGGATAGTTTGTGTTGAGGGTAAGGCAGTCATCATTTCCCTTGACAAGAGGTATAACTCTCAAGTTTTTGAATCTCTGTCCTAGCAGTCAGTAGCTTAGGGTTGATCTTAGCCTTAGCTTGTTTTTTTCATTTAAAAGTTGTCATTAAAAATTTTCTTTAGGGTTTTTAGAAAAGTGTGAGAGTCCTTTTTTAGGTGGCTAGTGTATGATTTATTGAAGTGATTATTTGCGATCTGCGATTAGGCCAGACATTTTTTCTTGGTTTTTGACTTGTTGATATTTTTCCTTTTTGCTTTGCCAACATTCAAATAAAAAAAAACAAATCTCTTTCATTTTCTTGTTTGGTTGAAAAGTGTGGTTTTGCATTAGTAACCAGGGAAAAGTCTTTTATTTCTTAAGTTATTGATAGTTTACTTAGATAATAAGTAGATCATAGTCGAGTGAAATCCTTCTTTAAGTTTGTTGATTCAAGAAAATAAAAATAAAAATAAAAATTGAAAAGTTGTTGAAAATTTGCATTAAGTGAAATTTTTTGTTTCCAGCTTTCTGTTCATTTTTTACTTTCATCTTTCAAACATCATTAGTTTCACTTTCATACCCTTTGACATAAGACAAGCCATAAAATTAACACTAAATCTAAAATTTATTATACTTTTATGTTTGTAGGGTTAACCAACTAGTTCAGGATTAGAGCCTTGGATTAGGTTGGAGAGGAAACTCTTCAAGGCCATTAAAATAAAACATTGGAATCTGATTTAGGGAGTGTCCAAGTCTAGTATCATAAAATTTATCCGGGACCCCCCTCTAACACAGGGGATAAACATGAGGTCGTGTGTAGAAAGGTAGCAGAGATAACCCCTCCAAAGTTGGACCAATCGTAGTGGAGAACTCATATAGAGGGCTTGTTTTGGGATTCCGTCGATTGCATTTGCCACGGGGCTTTGTGGGTCTCGAATCCATTCGAGGTCCTCATTTTTCTTTCGAAACACTTTATTTCGATACCCTTGACAAGTTTCAAGCTCGATACCCTACTCATTGTGGTCTACCCGACTTTCGATTGTACCTTCCTGATGACTGTTCATGCGCTGGCAACCTAGTTGCCTATCGTTTTTAGGGACATACACAAGTGACTGCGAGGGTATACTGCGGTACCTAGGATAGACATCGGGCCATGCTTTGCAGAGTATACCCGAAGGGTGCTTCCATTTTCAAGTTGCACTTGCACCGGTATGTTTCTCTAGTGTTGGTTGTTGTAACTATTCTTCCAATTAATTTAGTGTTTGTCTGTCTTATCTTATAGGGACTTTTTTAGTGCGTGTTGTTTTTGAACGGTTAGACTACCCTAGTGTGTGTTTTATCTTCTCACATAATGGAGGATCATGAGCTTCGCCGGTCATGAAGGATTCTTTTCCTGTCGCCGGTTACACTGGAGCCACCCCCTCCACCACTAAGGCCAAAGCTAGACCAACAAGGGTCTTTTGAAGTGACCGGGTCACAAGAAATTGTGCCCAATCAACATCTAGAGGAATCGACCATTTTAGACCTTGGAGTGAAAGATTTTTTTCTAGTTGAAACCTCCACCACTGATCTTTCGACACCCACCATCATACTGATTCATCCTTACGAGTGCCACACAGTGTCGCACGTAGCAATGGAAACAAATGTTGTTATTCCTTCTGGGAATTATTCAATTCCCACTACAGTTGTCACCACAGGAGATTTTCCACCTCCTAACCCACCGTCATCGGTCTGAGCCACCATGGTATCGACCGCCTCTACATCACATAGTGGTCTGATCCTATCTCTGGCGGCGACCACAACCCCTTTCACACCAAGTGTGACAAGCCCTCCATTCTCATACGAGATGCCTAGTTCAGGTACAAGTCTTGTACTTTCCTACTCCACTTCATAGACTTCAGGTCTGGGGGTAGGGAGCTCTAATGATCCTCTGTAAGGACACATGGGGGGCAATCTTGCTCCTTTTAACACTTTCCCTTACAGGGGAGGTCATATACCTCCTTCGTCCCCTTCATTCGGTGGCGCGCATCAGCAATCCATCGGGCCACCTGCACACCATAGTTTATTTGGAGTAGGGATTCAAGGACCACCTTCGCATAATATGCCGGTAGGTTCGAAACTGTTTTCTTTGTTCGGTGCATTTGGTAAAAATTCCTTCTCGTCGGCTACTTTCTCCACTAGGGGCAACCCCAGTTTTGGGCAACCTATTCCTATGCAGGGTACTATTCCTGCACAGGGGGCACACCCAGGAACTTCTTCCGCAGCATGGCCTTGGAATTCTTGGTATGGATCAGTTCCCTCATCAGGAATGTCGATATGGGGTAATTATTTTCATAATCAATGGAACCTCGAACAAAGAACTATGCCTATCCCCATAGGACCGACATGGAGCAATCCTTCTCAAAGTCCTTCGAATGTAATGCATGCCCAACCATCTATGTCCTATTTCAGAAATCATTCGATGATGTCTCCTCACACACAAAATTCATATGCTGGCCATGGCCATGGTTTTTACCAGAACCCAGGCCAGCAGCTGAAATTTTCCTGGCAACCTGGTGCTAGTCAAACTCCAAGCCCCGTTATCATAGGTTATCACCAACAACCCAAACTACCTTTCCTGGCAACCTTGCATTTTCCAAACTTGACAAGGTTGTTGAATGACCCTATCTGTCACGATCCGCATTGGCCTTCTATGCCGACGAAGTTTCCTTCAAACATCCCAAAGTTCGAAGCCAAGCCTAACAAAGATCCAGGAGGTCATGTGACTACCTTCCATCTTTGGTGCTCATCTAACTCATTGAAATATGACTCCGTACAATTGCGATTGTTTCAATGTACTCTCATTAGGAGTGTTGCGAAATGGTACATTGAGCTTGATCGCTCAAGATACTCTTCCTTCAGCGAACTGGCGATGGATTTCCTAAACCATTTCCATTTACCTGTGAGATACGACATTGGCACTGAATTGTTGGCCAATTTCTCACAAACAAAAGAGGACCATATCTCTGATCACATTAAAGAATGGAGACGCAGAAAGAGTTTAATTAAGGTACTAGTCCCACCAGCATTCCTACTCGAGTGGTTTCTTAAATCTTTGGTCCCACAGTTGTCCAAAGACGTCGTGACATCAGGAGTTTTTTCTGAAGAAGATGCCATCATGACAGCTCAACAACTTGAGCTAATATATTGTCAGTCTGGTTTATTATATGAGATCTTACCAGATGCACCACGCTCAATACTTGATAACACCAGACAGAGAGCTAGATCACATGCCGATGGTATTGTTGGTTCAGCACAAACAAATATCACTAAGCAATTGACGAAGCAGTTGCAGTAGTTGTCTATACAACACACAACGGCCAACCAAACTACTACTTTGGTTGCTCCCCCTACCAAAATGTCGGATGTACACACAGTGCAATCGACTAATCCAAAGGCGACCCAGCAGCTTGAAGGAAAGAAAAATCAACGAAAGAAGGGTAAGGGGGATAAAAAACCTACCGATAATGCTGGCGGGGACAACACTGAGAAACAGAAGGCGAGGTATCCATGCAACTTATGCGCGGAAGACCACCTGACCCATCTATGTCCTCAACTTGCAGAAGCCCAAAAGTTTGTGATGCAGCAACAGCCTATTATATTAACCAATCCATTTCAACATGGGAAAAATCTAACCCAAGCCTCTGCAAGCATGGAAGGGGGTAGTCAAGGACCCTTTTCGTCCTCAAACAAACCCATATCCGCGAATGTATATATGGTGAAGGGTGATGATTTTATATCGACTAGAGCACATGACTATAGTAAACCAATCACTTCTGAGAAGGGAAAAGAAGATGAATTCCCATCTCTTCCTCTACATATTGAGAAGACATTGGGTGAAACAATGACACACATCCCCAAAGGTGCATTTAAAAAAGATTTTCACAACTGAAATGAAAGGGATGCCCAGAACAATTATGTGGTGGAAGATTTATCGCAAACCCCTTGTGCGATGTCTGCTTTGGAGGTCCTCCAAAGTTTCCCTTCCCAAAGGAAAGCCTTGTTAACCCCTTTAGGATCTACCGAGACTTGTAATATGGGTACAATCATGCTTGATACAACCAACCTAAAACCTCATCTTGCTTACCACGTAGAGTTTCAGATAGTAGTGGCTTATCCCACGAAAACATTTACTCAGAATATCTTCCGCACGGTGATCGATGAGGGAGCCTCGACATGCGTTATGTCATTGGCATGTTGGAAGGCCATTGGCCATCCTATTTTGTCTCTCTCACCTACTCTCCTCACTGCTTTCGATGGTCATTCATTATGACCACATGGTATCATTCCCTCTTTCCCCGTGCAGTTAGGAGGGAAGATCATGTGTGTCGAGATAGAGGTAGTCGATGCTCCCCTTGACTATAACCTCTTTTTAGGAAGGAGTTGGACTTATGCCATGCAAGCTCTGGCTGCTACAATTTTTTGGGTCTTGCTGTTTCCACATAAGGGTCGAATAGTGACCATCGATCAATTGTGTTTCTCCAGACCTGACCCTTCATTGGGGGCATCCACGGTCCCGATGATCGATAACCCTCAACCAAGTGTAGTCAACGTAGGGGTTGGTTTGTGCCCATATTTGATGGGTACCTTCGATTACCCACCCCCTCAAGGTGATATCAAATTTATATCCAATCACCATAAGGTTGAGATTTTTCAAGTTTCTTCGTTCCGCACAACTTACTTCGACGATCCATGGATAATTCCTTCCCCATTAGCCACGATGGATGGGATAGGGCACCCAGGCACATCCATGCCCTTGTCCACAACTTAAGTAACATACTCTTTAGTCCAGCAAGCTTCAGCCAACACTGATCCAACTCCTGCACAAGATTTCAATCCACTTCTAGAGCCTATTTGGGCTCAGAGTTCTCTCACTCACACTGATTCATTAGGCTTAGTCTTGCCCTCTGACGAAGATATAATGGAGGCAATGACTAGTCCGGACAAACCTTGGGAAGATCTTCATCACAGATCATACTTCCTCCAAGCGTTAAGTAGAATCGAAGATGGAGAATTCACTTTGACTATGATGAGAGATAGGCCTTGTCCCATTAATCCCTTAGCTACACACGAGGTTTATGCTGAGGGTAATATGCCAACTATCGTTGAAACCTTACCAATTAATATCTCCCAAAACCCTGGCGTCATGGAGAATGTTTTCGTCAGAGCTGACTGCTCCCCCGGAGAGATTCAAATCTACACAGATCTTTTTAAAGAATTGTGCGATGTTTTTTCCTGGTCTTACGAGGAAATGCCAACATCGATCTAAACATAGTTGAACATGAAATCACAACTTATCTAGATGCCAAGCCTATCTAGCAGAAGCTTCATCCAGTTAACCCCAAGAAAGAAGCAGCCATTAAGGTTGAGGTTGAGAAACTGCTAAAAGTCAGTTTTATCTATCCCATCCATTTGACCCAATGGGTGTCAAACCCCGTGCCAGTCAATAAAAAACAAGGCACAATTCGTGTATGTATAGACTTCCGTGATTTGACCAAGGCCTGTCCCAAAGATAATTTTCCCACACCATTCATCGACCAGATAATTGATGAATGTGCGGGTTGTGAGGCCTTCTCTTTCATGGATGGTTTTTCAGGATATAACCAAATACAAATCAAACCTGAAGACCAGCACAAAATGACATTCATCTGTCCATGGGGTACATTCGTGTATCGTAAGATGCCTTTTGGTCTCAAAAATGTTGGAGCCACCTTTCAGCGTGCCATGTCTTTTGCTTTCCATGACCTCAAGAATATAGTCGAGGCATATTTATATGATTTAGCATATTGATCTCGCAAGAGAACGGATCATCCCACACACCTCTGAATTATCTTTGAGCATTATCACTACTTCCGGATTCGCTTGAATCTAAACAAGTGCAGCTTTTGCGTAACATCGGGACGATTGTTAGGTTTCACAGTGTCAACAACAAGGATCATGGTTGATCCTCTGAAGGTTGAGGCAATAATTCAATTGCCCCCCCCCACGCACAATCCTTCAACTTCAGAGTCTCTAGAGCAAGGCGAATTTTATAAGATGCTTTACCACTAACTATGCTGAGATCACCAAGGGATTTATGCGCTTACTTAAGAAAGACGTTCCTTTTTATTGGGACGATGCCGCTCAACGCTCTTTCGCTGCATTGAAACATGCACTCACAACTACCCCTCTGCTTCGGCCACCTAACTATAACAAGGATTTCCTATTATATATGGTTGCAGTAGAGTCAACCATTGGCATGGTCTTGGTTCAGGAAAATGACTTGTTCTCAGAATATGTCATATATTACCTGAGCCGAGGCCTTGTAGGACCGGAACTCAATTATTCTCATATTGAAAAACTTGCATTGGCAGCAGTTCATGATGTTCAACAGTTTCGTCATTATGTTATGTTTCGCAATACCACCTTCATTGTTGTCGTGAATCCATTTTAGTACATGTTGACACGACGAGTCATAGGCGGAAAGATCAGTAAATGGATAGTCATCCTCCAGGAGTTTGACTTAGATTTCATTTCAGTGAAATCCAAAAATTCATTGGTCTTCGCAGAACTTATTTCGGAACTTCCGATTGAGTCAGGTGATAATGTGCCCGAAGAGTTGCCTATCAAAGGATATATGTTTTTAATCACTTCTTTGGATCCCTAGTATGTATATATACTTATCTATCTCCATAATTTGAAGTACCCCACCACTTCTTCTCATGATGAGCGTCGACGCATACTCCATCAGGCTAAGAATTATCTTATACTCGGTGATACATTGTATCGGAGAGGTGTAGACTACATCCTACGCCAATGTCTCACTCACGACGAAGCAGTTATCGTGCTTAATGATTGCCATACTAGAGCTTGTGGCAGTCATTTGTCTGGGTTGGAAACAACCCAAAAGATTCTACGAGCAGGTTACTTCTGGCTGACACTTATCAGATATTGTATCGAATCGGTCAAGAAGTGCCACCTGTGCTAAATCTTCTCTCAGAAGATGAGGCCACATCCCGCTCCCATGTTTCCTGTCATCACAGTTGGTTCCTTCACCAAGTGGGGGATTGATTACACTACATGCAACCCTCCTTCAGCAAGGGGGCACCGCTATATCATCGTAGTTGTAGACTACTTCACAAAGTGGGTCGAAGTTATGCCAACATTTAAACATGACAGAGAGACTACAACTCTCTTTTTATTCAACCAGATAATAGAAAGGTCTGGAGTCCCAAGGGAGATTGTCACTGACCATGGAATTCACTTTCAAAACCAGATGATGACCGAGTTAACTTCAAAGCTTGGGTTATGACAGGAGCATTCATCACCCTACTAACCCCAAGCAAATGGTCGTGGAAGCTATGAACAAAACTCTTAAGACCATTCTACATCAAACGATCGACTCAGCCAAGTCAAATTGGCATTTGATGTTATACTCGGCATTATGGGCTTATCGAATGTCTGTTAAGACTGCAACTGATTTATCACCTTTCCAACTCATTTACGGGTTGGAGGCAGTCTTTCCTATCGAATGTCAAATCCTATCTCTAAAATTGGCAGTACAGTTATTTCCAAACACTTCTCCACTTGAAGAATGGTTAGTATACCTTGAGCAGCTCAATGAGCAGTGTCGTGATGCAGCCCTAGCCAACGAGGCTCACAAACATAAGGTCAAGTGTCAGTATGATAGGTATGTTCATCCTCGTATTTTCTCTAAAGGTGACCTTGTCTTGGTCTATGACCAAGATAAGGACCCCCTTGGGGCAGGAAAATTCAAAC
>JZKD02S1231346.1:615885-630897 GCA_000966675.3 Picea glauca
GATGAGAGTGTGACTGAGAAGTGTGAGGATTGAGATCCGTCTGTAATCTCCATTGGCTGAATAATAAGATGACCGATACCTATGCTTGGTGGACGTAGCCCAACTTTTGGGTGAAAGACTCATTGGTCCTTCTGCCACCCTGTCGCGGAAGCAATACTGCCCATCTACACATAGCAGGAAGAGAGGCTTGATGTCCTCATACCACTACTCAAGGACTAAAACTCGAAACTCTCTAAAAAAAGAATGAACATAGAATGGTCCTTAACCCAAAGTTCCTATGTGTCCGCAAATGACAATCTGTCAACTACCTCTTCATACACTCAAGCAATGTGGTACTCCAATCAAAAATTTGTGCATTTAAGCACTGGACTGCACAGTTCATATGTGCACAAGACACCTGATGTAGAGCCACAGAACCAGTAATTCGCCCAATAAGCAATACTATCGCCTGTAGCGATAAATAAGTGATCTTTCTTATGGGCACCTGCGAACTCAAGTGGTCTGTATCATCTGCACAGTATAGACCTATCAATTCTACTATGTTATGCAGACCCAAAGGAAAAGTTTGGAAGTTGACTGGTTCCCCTCTCTTGGAGAGGCTAGTCAAAAAGTAAATTTCCTCGGTCGTGGGCACTAGTGACTGCCCCTCTAACATGAATGCCTCTGCATCCGGATGCCAATAGTCAACCAAGGCATTCAGTAACCTAGGTTGTGCCCGCATAAAAGGGCATAGGAAAAACTTAAGTAACCCACATTGCATCAAAGTAGCCACAGCATTGGGGTCTTCCCCGACCAACTCACTAACCTCTTCATGCTCTCTTTCTCTCCAGTGGACATACATATTGCAAAACAACAAGGTTCAGGAGGGTTAACCCTTTCTTTTTAAGCCTTTTTCATTCAATAAGGGGGTCCACGCAGGCTGTAATGGTGACAGTCGTGTGTACACGCGTGAAAAGTTTACTCTGCCCGAATGTACACATGGCCTGTCTTGAGACAGCCCGCGTGGACCTAGGGCCGACCTTTTAAAGGTCGATGCCCCCCTAAAAAATGAAACCCAATGCAAAAACAAAGACTTAAAATACAATATAAGAGAGTTTGTACTTACTTGGTCCAGACAGAAGTTCATTTCGTCCACTGTAGCTCCCAGAATCACCACTTTTATCAAAGGGGGTATTTTGGCTCCAGATTCAATTTCTAAATCAGCAATGGTGATAATGAGCTACCAACTTCTATTTATAGACTTTTTGGCCTCTTTTTGTCACTCTTTTGGCCTCCCTTATAATTTTCTTTATACCAAAAACCATTTAGAGTGATTCGGGAGTTGCATGGGAGGGATATGATAAAGTATCTGGACAATTTTTTGGATTTTTGAGTAATTTTCGACAATCCGTGAAATGTTTTTTTTCGATGATCAACTTGAGCATATATGTTAGGTTTCTACCCTCACTTTGGTATCTCATTGTCTTTTTCCTTTTCCATATAATCAATCCCATCAAGTTGTGACACAGAACCATCATAGCTTCTTTAGAAGTGTCACGACTTGGTGGTAGAGTTTACCAGAACATGGATGCCCTAGGTAGATCCTGGTTGCATTATGGTATCCATGTTGTCTCTAAACACTGTAGGCTCGGGAGTCCTTGTAGTTCTTCCTGATTACGAGTTTGAGCCTCATTTGCATGATTCCTTTTCACTCTTGACCTCACCCTCAAGACTTCCAAGAGATATAATGTGTCTTCTTTTAAGCCCTTTTGAGACCCTCTAAACATGAAAATATAGCCAAGCGATCTTGTGGCCTTTCATGCTTGTTAAACCGAAATTTGAAGTCACGTCTTTCTAGCGGTAGTCTACCCCTTTTTCGGTCCGGACTGTCAACTATACGAACAAAGATATATGCTATGGAACTTCAGTTCTCTAGAAGAGTACTCTCAGGTATAATTTTACCCCTTTTTTGGGCCTGAGGGACTAAACTTATGAAAAAGGAACCCCCATGGAGTCCATAGTTAAGATCTTTTCAGACTCCCTAAAATTGAAAAGATCGCCAAGTGACCTTATTCTTTCACACTCGTTAAACTGATCCAGAAGCACATTCCTGACAGAGTCCATAGTTAAGCTTTTTTCAGACTCGTTAAAAATGAAAAAATGGTCGAGTGATCTTGTCCTTATCACATTCGTTAAAATGGTTTTGAATAGAGGTCTTGTTAGTGCTACTTTACCCCTTTTTCAAACCGACTAGACTATCTTCGAAAAAGGTACCCCAATGGAGTCTCCTTTTACGTTTTTTCAGACTCTCTAAATATGAAAAACCACCGAGCTTACTTTCTCTGGGCTCATTAAAATTACATCGAAGAACGTTACCATTGTGTGTTTTTTTAACCGCGTTTACATACCTTATACGCCATCCTTGTAGCACTTTTCCTCTGCCTCTTAACACCCTTGGCCCTCGGAGGTTTTTCCCAAGTATCATTATTTTTTACATTAGTATTTTCCTTGCGCCTTGAACTTGTATGTTTGTAACACTCGTTCCTCCATTGTAACATAACATTCCTTTATTCTTTTTTCCAAAATTATTGAAAAAGACAAAAAAATAAAATATACCCCAAAAAGAGGAAGGGAAAAGTATTTTCTTTATTGGCAGCATAATGAGTCACCCTTGGATAAAGCACATCTGTCTATTTTTTTTTTCAAACTATGGGATGTAATACGACCTTAGGAAGTTTTTCTGACTACATAGATTGGTGTCCTCCTCCATTTGGATATTCTTCCAAACATATGGAGATTTTGTGTTGCCTCCTGCTTCGTAAACTTATGATTAATGCCATGCTGCCTAAGTCTCATCATTTGTCGTGTTGTTGTCCAAGGCAAGTTTCTACTAAGCCTGAGTTGGACCCTCTACAATTTGTCTCTTTCCCTCATACTCGGCCATCCTGAATGTCCAATCAAGTCCTTGTTCTAAATCAATGAAGCCTTCAGTCTAATCATCAAGATTATCTAGTCCATGACCGACGAGCCATTGAAGACCTCTGGGGAGTGAAGTCGTACACTCATATTACACTCCTACCTTAATTTTTGAATATTTTGAAGTTGTTTCTCAAGCTCTGAAGATATCATCTCCAACCATCAGGCCATATCAGCTTCTAGAATATGGATACTTTATATGTATATCTTTTTTATTTCGAGATGTAGCTCCGTTGTGTATTGTTCACGGATACACTTTATATAGTTATTTGACATGGATCTATAGTGTATTTGATTGGTAGCCATGCTTTTATTTTATCCAAAACATGGGTATGCCCACCTCAGAGAGACATTTTTTATTTTGCAGATGGCGCCTCCCAGTACCTGGTCCCTGGGCTCACTTGTTCGACAAATCAGTAAATATTGGTAATGTATTTCGGCCATCAGATGATCTTCTGACCTCACACATTAGGGGGCATCTATTATAACCCTAATTTGCACCATACATTCTTACCTGGCATCAGGCCATCTCAGATCCCTTCTTTGTCAAAGAACTACTAAACAACTCTTTAAAAAACCTCTTTTATAAGGGCCCACACACCCTAATCCATTACTAAACGCGTATACACGCTAGCTGACCTAAAACAGCCCAAGTGGACCTACAAAAGAATGAAGAAAGGAAATTTTCCGACGGAACATGTTGGAGACGCCTTTGTTTTTTGCCTGTCACAATTTTCAATTCGATACTTGAAATCTAAAGTTGATTTTCTTTTTCCTTCCGAAACCTGGTCATGTGAGCAGCGATGCTTCTCTACTCTCGAAACAAGTCCACTTTCGTAAGAATGTTCGCTCCTTTTTGTTTACTTCGGGATCTCGCAAGTTGGATACTATAATCCATGAGTTCACACGTCCCGAGTCACAAAACGGCGAAGTCGTTTTAAATTTCTACTCAAGACAGTAACCAGGGTAAAATCTTTTAACTCATGATTAGATGTCGTCGGGGTTTCGCGCCTCAGCGTTCGCCAAGTCTGAATTTTTATTTTTACAGCCCCGAGAGCTGAGACGCGAAGTCATATCTGGATAACCCATGTCAAAGATCAAAGGCAAAAAACTAACTATGGTAAATATCGTTCTCGGCATTTCACCACTCGGCACTAACTTTTTCAAAAGTCACAACATCTAATCCCCGACTCACGAAGGCCCGGTGTAATTATAACATGATTAATTAGTCGCCTAATCTAATATTTTCTTCCCTTTAATTGAGTCTTAACTATCGCCATCTCGCGGTTTCGTGACTCAACATACTAATCTCCTAAAAACTGATCTTCGAAGTTCCGAGTTGCGATAAGGAAAATAAAACGATTATAAAATTAATTATGCCTCAAATCGCGATTACATTTAATTAAACCAAACTCGGTCCTCGTGGTCTCGGGAGTTGGAAACTCAAAATGTTAACAGAAAATTTACGAGATAACGAATAGCGATAAATTTATTTACATGGACAGATTTGGATTAATTAAGTTTAATTAAGACTTATCCTGAGTTTCGATGCTTGTACGATTCTCAAAGGAGCATTTTCACTTCATACGCCAACTAACTTTTAAACCGCCAAAATTTATGACATTAATGGGAAAATAGGGTAAATCTATGTGTAAGATCGGATTTTTATGTTATAAATTTATTTCTAATTTCGAATTGACGGGCTTGTTTTGAAAGGTACCGTTTTTTCAAATATATGCAAGAGCTGCGTTTCATTATGCATTTTTCATAGCACGCGGAGCTCATCACTTCTAAGTAAACTAAATTCTGTATGTATACACAATTCTATCATAGAAGAGCTAAAACGCAAGATTCAGCTATGGCTCCACGAAAAGAAGCAAAGGTGAATGTTGAGGTCGCAGGACAAAGCTCGGATAACGTCTCTGATACTTCGCCCCGAAGTGTCGATTCGGTCCCAAACTGGTCATTTGTTTCAGACATTCTACAGTCACAATTGGTAGATTATTCAGACGACTCCGACGGAAATGAAAAAGATGATCTCAACACCAAATATAAGATAGTCGTCCAATCCGGTATGCATAGAGTAGTAGCCAGACCACAGTTGCTCCCATATTATGAGATGATCTGATGGGCATTGGATCACGTAGACATACCGACCAGGACTATCATGAACGAGCAACGGGTCACTGTTGGGACTTTTAGGCCATAGCATATGCAAACCATGTATAAGCTCCCGACGACGTCTGACTACACATACGACGCCGATTTCCTGGAGGAATTCAAAGAAAAGGAGTGCATCCAATATGATAAAACCATGTCAGGTTTGATAAAGGATTGGGTTTTGCACGCTGCAAAGTTCAGGGTTAATGACCAAGGTGTTTATTCAATTGCCTTGTTGGAGCCACATTATAAATATGTGGCCATGATGACATGTTGGCTATATGGGAGAGAGGACACATCGCATTTTATCCTCGCATGGGTGCCTCTAATGTTTTGGGCCACAGAAGGTTGCTCTTTTAATTGGGAAAAGATACTTTCAGATAGTTTGGCCAACCGGGTCACAGAGTACTAGGAGCAGAAAGAAAATGGGAGGCCATCCTCATTCTTCAAGTCCGCATATATTATGGATGCGATATGTTCCATGAAACCCTTCCCATTGATGAGTTGGGGTTGGACTCCAGCCCAAGAGAAACCCATACATGTATATCATGAAAAACTTTGGGAGAATAAAGCAGAAAAGTTCACATATGAAATTTTTAACTAGGTGATGGTGCCCCTGCATATCACCATTTTTGGGAACCCACCACCTCGTATCTCAGATAGCATTGCAACAAATCTGAGTGGCATAGCGGATTGGTACGTGGAGGCAGAGTTTTTGTATTTCAAAATTTTCGGGGCTTATGTTCCCCCTCATGCACTGCCATTGTTCATTCCCAACAAGATGGCTTGTCGAGAGGTCACCTGGCAGACAGTAATTGGCGGGGTGAGTAAAGAACTCAAGGGGTACTCAAAGAAGGTATGGCCTTCTTTTCCCATTCGGCTGAATTCTTATTCTTTGTTATATTTTGGGCATGCCAAAGCCGAGGCTGCAACCCTGGAAGACCTAGGTTTGGTCTCCATCGAATATAAGAAACATGATCCACAGAGGGTTGTGAGCAACCATTTAGCTCATTGTGGGATCAAGAGATTTGAGCATGAAATTTCACCCTCGGAAGACGTTTTCTGAGGGGTGAGGTCTTATGAAGAAGTGCTAGCCCGGATCCAATCATTAGCACCCGAAGACACAACATCTGTATTGAGATTCCAGGAACATAGACGAAGCTGTCTCCCCGCTGTGTTGGGAGGTTCGGGTATTTCCGAGACGAAACAGAAGGATGATGAAGGTTCTGAAGATGCAATTCCTGACCTTGGAAAACACCAGGAGGGGGAACAAATGAGGAATCCCGAAGCAGAGGTAAAGACTCCGGACCCGCCAAGGAAACAGAATCCGGAGGCTGAAGTAAAAACTCCGGACCCGCCAAGGAAACAAAAGCCGGAGACTGAAACAAAGACTCTAGGAACACTAAAGAAGCGGAATCCTATCGATACTCCAAGAGAATTGACAAAACAAATCGTAGAGCCCATCACCTCGGTCACACCCTTGCAGTCGACACAGGGAAATGTCAGCAAGGGATGGATATTTAATGAAGAACTGAGGCCCATAAGAGCAGAAGAACTCCCTCCAAATGAGTTCTTCTTTGATAAAAAGAGGAAGGTGGTAGTGAAAAGAGATTTCTATCAGAAGGAGGTTCTACTGCGAAAAAATATAAAATCATGACCGATGGAAAAGATAAGAAAAGTGACCAACTCACCACTGAAATCGTGGGAACGCTGGGGGCGTATGATTCGACAAATCAATTCTTAGTTGGGCTTTTGAAGAACCAACTAAAAAGGAAGAATTGCCTAATCAGGACACTCGAGGCTAGATTGGCTACAACCACGAAGAATGCTAAAGGTCAGGCTATCATGGAAATAGAACAGGCCAGAGTGGCCGACAAAAATGAAATAGAGATGCTCAAGGCCAAGCTTGAGCAAGCATAGTTGGTGGTCCGAGATGGTCGAGCGCAGGTGAGCCAATAGAGAAGTCTGATTGAACAGTTGCAGGCTCGGATAGAAATCGACGAGAGCAGAGAGATAGACATAGGGATTTTTAAATCCCAAGCCAGTGAGATTCCGAGCAAAATCTTATCGGCACAGTAGAATTTGCTTGCCAGGATAGGAGAGATCCGGGAAAATTGTGTGTTGGTAAATCAAGTTTCCGAGAACCTGAATGCCAAAGAAAGGGATGCAAGAGCAGCTTGGTTCATTTTCCAGGAGGCGGTGATAGCCATGAATAACAGAGTTTCGGCAGGTGCTACCTGGTTCTCCATCCCATAACAAACCAGAGGTAACATACTGTTGAAGGATTGGGAGCACAACATTGCCCTGGGCAAGGAGCAAGCTCAAAAGGTAATCAATTCTTTGGAAGAAGATTTTAATTCCATAGACGATGAGCTATTGGGTATGGACAGTGGAGGCGATGCAGAAGCATTGATGCAAATGAATGTGGAACAGATCTCACTTGATCTGAAAGAGAAAGATGAGAGAGATTCGGTCGATATCTCTCTGATAGATATGGTATACATGACTCAAGTTGATAAGAACATGATCAAATGCAGCACACAGCTAAGTGCCCTCGACATCATTGGTGCACAAATGGAGGACAAGCTATAGTAGTTAGTCCGAGAATGTTACTTTGTCGAGGCCAGCTGTCAAGCAGAGCCTTCACGGCTCGTATCTCAACTTGTGGAAAGATGCATTGCCTGCACCGAGTCTGCGCAAAGACGATCCCCTGGCACTAAGTGAAGACAGAGTTGGGGAAATGGAGCGATTTCTCTCCCCTCTGTCATAACTGAAATTTTGCGACTATTGAGATTCTACCTGCTTTGTAAAAATTGTATAAATATACCCCAGAGAGAAATAAACATGGATGGACCCTTTTTGAGTTTTTGTAAGAGATTTTTTGCATTGAGATTTAATACAAGCGGATCCGAGATTCTCAATTTCGTCACTTCTGTATTACAAGTTTGCTTTCTCGTTTCTCATTTTTCAATTTCAATTCATATTCATAATTGATGTGATTCATTATACTTTAGTACGACCACTACTATAACGAATAAATTTGGGTTTTCTGTAATTGTTTATTGCCTTTCCTCTGCACCAGCTATCAGTTGTGTAAGACCAATTTGTAGTTTTGGAATTCTACATGTATTTTTTGTTACATCGGTTATTTTCTTACATATTTTCTTCTCCCATTTACTTCATGAGATTTTCCCCTGGTTGGAACCCGACACCGTAAACGGATGAATGTTTTTTCTCCCATCTCGTCCCTTTATTTAAATATAATATAGTTATAGGAACAAGCCTTAGATTCGCATCCATATTCTAATTCTGCAACCGTAAGTTCTCTTTTATAAGACCAAGCTGAGACAACACTCAAACTATCTCAAAAGTTCCCTTACCTGTGCTATTCCCCCATGACAGTCCCTATACCAACTCAACCTAACGTCAAACCTGGGTTATTGAATCAAACACACATCGCCTTAAACCTTTTCAACACTATCCTTAAAACAACAACTAACCGGGCCGAACTTGAACAATCATGGGCAGCCATTGAACGAGATATAACTATTCAGGAACAGTTCCAAGCCAGACAACCCCAACAAAGAAATCTCCCTTAGTTTCTTTCTCCGAAGGTTGATGCCCTCCCTTCTCCATATCCTAACCACTTTCGGATGCCTTGACACTGTACATTTGAGCCTTAAGTACAGACTTAGGAACAACATCTAACTGGCGCCGTTGTCGGGGACCGAAGTTACGAAATCTTTTTCCCTGGGAAAATGACATTTGTTTTTCGTTGAAAGTATTACCCTTTGATAGTGAACAAAGAGTACACACCCTTTAAGGATTTTTATCATTCACTTGGCGACTCCACGAAGAAATAAACTGGCATTCGTTGGAAGGAATACCAGACAAAACCCGGATGGTGAGCAGATTATGCCCGTTACCGATCCCGAAAAAATTCTAAAGGCGAGAGGCTCTTTTAAGCCAACTATCACAGTTTACCAACTTGAAATCCCATCACTGAAGGCTAAGAGTCCTTCTGAACCCTCAACTTCACTCAGTCCTCGTGTCCCTTATCCTTCCTCACCAGGCTTTCCTCTTCACGAAGAAAATAAAGATCCCCTTTTAATTTTCTAGAACCCCCTGTATAACTCCCCACAAACAACGATGGCAGCTGATGGAGGAGGAGGTGGAGCGTTTATAGGAGGAGGAGGGGGAGGAGTCCCTCTAGGAGGAGGTGGAGGTGTCCCTCTAGGAGGAGGTCGAGGTCAAGGGCCTACCCCCCCTCCCAGAGTTTTTGCGAAAGTCACAGCCTGATACGCTCCTTTAGTATTGCCTGCCCCCCTACACGATCTTCTAAAAAACTACATAAAAGACTTACCTAAATTCACCGGGGAGGGAGATCTGACCACTGCTGAACATATTAATTTCTTCGACCAATTCGCAGATATCTTTTGTATCAAGCACGAGGATGTATATTCGAGACTCCTTGTCCAAACTTTTGAAGGTCAGGTCCGAACTTGGTTTCGGAGCCTACCCGCAGCCTCTATCCCGTCATATGATGCTTTAGAAGATGCTTTCCTCAGAAAATGGGGCGAGCGAAAAGACCATCTCTATTATCTAACCGAATTTGTGTCTTTGAAGAAAAAGAACTCGGAAACAGTCATGGAATTCATTCTGAGATTCAACAAACTATACAATAAAATCCCAGCTGAAGTCAAACCATCTCAACCCACGGCCAAAGTGACCTTCGTCGGAGCTTTCGAGCCAGATTTCACATTACTTTTGCGAGAGTGAAGGGGAGCCACCTTAAACCATATGCAGGATGATGCGGTAGAAATAGAGTCTAACATGATGGCTTCAGGTAAACTTAAGGCTAGAACAGAGACTGGAAACTGAGATACCAAGTTCTTTAAAGAATAAGCTGGCCCTTCAGGGTCCAATAGATCCTCAGATGATAGGGTGGACGATATGGCTAGAGTGATTAAAGATTTGTCAAATAAAATAACCCAGATGGGACTCGAACAGGCCAAGGCTAACTCTTACCCCAAAAATGATTTCAGGAAAAATCAAAACCCTCCTAATCAACAAAGACAAATAAAAAAGGAAGATCAAAAAATACAAGCTCCCTTGAAGAATGAAAATTTTATAGGAGCTAACGATTTTCAAGACTTCGAGGATTCAGATAATGATGTCACAAACTTCGGTGATGAATGTAGTCAACCATATCTGACTCGCAAAGACTACGAAAAGTCTCTAAATACGCCAAATCCATCAAATGAGAGTGAGGAGGGTGACCACACCGAGACCTGTGAGTCTCAATCAGAAACTGAGATAATGATGGCTGAGCTTCAACCAAGGTACAACCTGAGATCTAAGAATAAACCTACTTCAACAATTCAACCCAAGAAAATCCTTCAGAGAGGTCAACCTTACGAGCCTCCTTTGGACGAGCCCCCACTACCCAATAATAAAACTAGAAAAATAAGCACTCAAGAGTCCGAGGTAGAAAAATTTGGAACTCAAACACAGCCAATTGAACCCGTAAGTAAATCCATGTCTTCAACTAGGACCATGAGTGATAAAGCTGTCCAGACAAATAAATCAGAAAGGAAGAATTTGGAAGCCTCAACTGGAGAAACAGACAGGATGAGCGGAGCTTTCAGTTTTGAAAATGAGTTGAACAAAATCAAGATACCAATCCCTTTGGTGGAATTAGCAAAAAACCCCTGTTATCGCAAGAAAATTACCAAAATGATAGGTGTCCCTGAACTAGAAAGCCAGTCTGATGTGATAAACTTAGAAGACAATAGACCTAACATCACTTTTGGTCCCCATTTCGAAGCGTCCAAAGACAACATCGTTCCCTTTTATATCATCCTGAACGTATATGATCAGTTGCTGCATAACTGTATGCTAGACTCCCGAGCTTCCCATAATGTGATGCCCAAGATTATAATGGAGAAGTTGGGTCTTCAGATCACAAGACCTTATTGAAATCTATACTCTTTTGGTTCGAGGAAGGTTAAATGCATGGGGATGATAAAGGATTTGGTAGTTACCCTGGCGCAGGTCCCGGTTAAGAGTATCCTGATGGATGTGGTTATCGCCGATATTCCCCCTAAATATGGCATGTTGTTATCTAGGTCATGGGGGGCCAAGTTGGGGGGTTCTCTTCAGTTAGACATGACTTATACCACAATCCCTGTGTTCAGGGGCTAGTTCACTCGTTTATACAGGGAAACAAGATTAGCGTATACGGTCAGTGACCCTCAAAACCCGCACAACTTCCCTATTTACATTGCAGACCAAGATCTGGGAAATTGCATCTTGTCTTTTGATGATGGTCTAGATGACTGTCTAGAGGAAATCAATACAACTCAAGAAGAGTTAAACCTCATGACGGAAGATCTGTGTAATACAGGTATCTGGAAAATGTATTTTGACGGTGCTTCGTCTTCTGAAGGGGCAGACGTTGGAGTGCTTTTGGTGGCACCTAAAGGTAAGTTCATTGTTCCTTTCTCCTACCGTTTACAGTGGGACATAGATTACACAAACAACGTGTGTGAGTATGAAGCATTGATCTTGGGATTAGAGGCTGCCAAAAAGATAAATATAAAAAACTTAGAGATCTATGGTGATGCAGAATTGATAGTAAAACAAGTAAACCGTCAGTACCTAGCCAGGCATCCCAGACTAAGAGCGTATAGAAATTGTGTTTGGGATATCGTGGAAATTTTTTTCTCATCCGTAAATATCCATTTTATCCCTCGCGCAGAGAATTTACATGTTGATGCATTGGCAAAAGCAGCTTCAACCTTCTCTCCTCCCACGACCTTCAAATGAAAGTACCACATTGAAATTAGGTACAAACCCTCCATACCAGACAATATCCGGAACTGGCAAGTCTTCGAAGACGATGAACAAATTAAGAAATTCCTTACAGCAGTAGGCGAATTCTCTGACACTCACGCTGACCAAGAAAATCAGAATGATTCTAGGTGGATCATGCAAGAAGGAGAGGAACCTGAAATCTTCCGAGAAAAAATTGTGAATCATCGTATGCTGGTCCTTAAAAGAAATCATATTCCCAAAGGATTGATTCCTTTGGAAAGAATTTTTTATCAGAACAATGTACCTGTAAAGTCCACTTTGCAGCCCCAGCCAGAAGAGGTGGAAGACTATGATATAGGAACCGAAAAAGAACCTCGAATGGTAAAAATATCGAAATCCCTCCCTCCCAAAATGAAATTGAAGTACAAAGACTTACTCAGACAATATGAAGATGCTTCGCCTAGTCCTATGATGAATTGAAAACGTATGACACTTCCATTATTGATCACAGGATACCTTTGAAGCCTGGGGTCAAACCGTTTAGGCAAAAGCTTAGGCAAATTAACCCCATTATGTTACCCGTGATAGAAAAGGAAGTTAAAAAACTCTTGGACGTGAAAATAATTGTACCTCTGAGATACTCGGACTGGGTATCTAACCTAGTTCCAGTTAGGAAAAAGAACGGGGAGATCAGACTGTGTGTGGATTTCTGAAACTTAAACAAGTCGTCTCTCAAAGATAATTACCCGCTGCCCAAGATGGACCATATTTTAGAAAAGGTTGTTGGAGCTAATCGAATGTCAATGATAGATGGTTTCTATGGTTATAATCAGATTGCTATGAATAAACAAGACAGGGAAAAAACTTCCTTCACCACGCCCTGGGGTACTTTCATGTATGACAAAATGCCTTTTGGTTTGATGAATGCAGGGGCCACTTTCCAGCGAGCTATGGACATCGATTTCGTGGGAGAAAGGGACAAGTTCATAGTCATTTACCTTGATGATCTGACAGTTTTTTCTAAAACTGATGAAGAACATTTGATGCATCTAAGACAGACGTTTGAAAAGTGTCGCAGGTTTGGTCTATCCCTGAATCCAAAGAAATCAAATTTCACTATGCGGGAAGGTAAGCTTCTGGCCCATGTCATATATAAGGAGGGAATCAGGATTGATCCTAAGAGGATTGAAGCGATAGATACTATCACTATCCCTAAAAATATAAAATAAATTCAATCATTCTTAGGAAAGATAAATTTTCTATGAAGGTTCATTCCCAATTTCGCTGAGATTGTCAAACTGATTACAGGAATGTTGAAGAAGGATAGCGGGGTAAACTGGACCATCGAGGCCAAGGCGTCGTTCGCGCATATTAAAAAAGTCATAAGTGAGGCACCTGTGTTAGCAAGTTCGGATTATCTGAAATATTTTCTCATCTTATCTTTTGCTTCTGAAAATACCATCGCCATGGTACTCTTGCATAAAAATGAAGAGGGGTTCAAACAGCCGATAGCATTTTTCAACAAAAGCCTCAGAGATGCAGAACTAAAATATGACATAATGGAAAAACAAGCATAGGAAATGGTAAAAGCATTGAAATCATTTAGGACCTATGTGCTACATTCAAAAATAATCGCGTATGTGCCCACCAGTTCTGTAAAATACATATTGGTACAGCCGGACAGTGATAGAAAACGAGGGCGATGGCTCGCTAAAATACAAGAATTCGATCTGGAAGTCAAGCCAACTAAATTGATAAAGGGGCAGGGTCTGGCCAAACTCTTGGCTGAGTTGAATCTTAGAGCTCTTGATATAAATTGCCTCCAAGAAGAAGACAGAGACACACACCTACACGAGCCGGATGACTAGATAGATCCAAGAAAAATCGAGGAAAAGTTTATATCATCAGGCCGGTATAAATACATAGTGTTTTACTTATTGAACCTGAAATGACCAACTGAATTATCACCGGCCAAGTGCATAACTTTAAAACTCCATGCTGTAAAATATTGCATCGCCGAAAACCAACTATACTGGAAATATCCACTTGGGTTCCTGCTAGTTTGTTTGGTTGAGTCAGAAACTCCACGAGTTATAGAGGAATTTCATGAAGGAGTCTGTGGAGGACACCATGCATGGAGAGCTATAGCCTATAAGATTTTGAGAGTTGGATACTATTGGTCGAAACTATTTTCAGACGTCAATGCCAAAGTACATGCATACAACCCTTGTCAAATATTCATTGGTAAACAGAAACTCCCTGCACTACCACTCGTTCCAGTCAAAGCTGAAGCTCCATTTCAACAATGGGGTCTAGAATTCATAGGAGAAATTAATCCTCATTCCAGTGCTCAGCATAAATGGATCCTAATAGCTACGGATTATTTTACTAAGTGGGTGGAAGCCATTCCAACCAAAAGGGAAACAGACTCGGTGGTGATTGATTTCTTGGAAGATAACATCTTGTCAAGATTCGGGTGTCCCCGAAAGATAATCATCGATAATACCCAGGCTTTCAAATCTATGGATATGATCATATTCTGTCAGAAGTATAATATCATTCTCAGCCATTCTACTGCATATTACCCCCAGGGGAACGGATTGGCCGAATCATCTAACAAGAGCCTAGTGAACATAATCAAGAAAGTACTGGATGAAAATAAAAGGTCTTGGCATGTGCACTTGAAATATGCATTATGGGCGAACCACATCAGCACTAAAAGGTCTATCGGCATTTCTCCATTTCAAATGGTTAATGGGAGAGGCGGTACTACCTATAAACCTGGCGCTGCCAGTGATGAAGTTACGGTAGGATCAAAATGAAGAACCCAATCATGTAACCAGGAGAATTAACCAGCTAATCAAGGTTCAACAGCATAGAGTTGAGGTCGATGAAAAAATGCAGAAGTACCAGGATGAGATGAAAGCATTGTTCGATCTCAAGGCAAAGGACCGGGAATTCCTTCTAGGTGACTTAGTACTAAGATGGGATGCAAGGAAAGAGGAAGCCGCGAAGCATGGTAAATTTGACCACCTCTGGTATGGACCATTCAGGGTCTCGGCTCCAGAAGGAAAAAATTCC
>JZKD02S1231346.1:636670-650443 GCA_000966675.3 Picea glauca
GGGGTCGTGGATGTTTCCCCGTAGGGGTTTTACCACGTGAAAACATCGGTGTGTTGATCTTTGATCTGGTTATGTGAGTGGTTAATGAAGGTGTTTGTCCTCTGTTGGAATACCTGTGTTGTCGAACATCCCTAAGAAAGAAGGTGTTGTGAAGGTCAAGGGAAGATTGGTACTGAGTAATCAAAGTAAGTTGATAGACCTCTGATGCAAAATATTACACAGATATCAGCCCTGATACAAACTAATTGCCCCCATCTTCACACTCAAAAAATAAATTATAAGATAGGTGGTGAAAGGAAATTCAGAAATGATTGCCCCCACCTAGTCCAAGAAGACGATGAAAGGAAATTAAAAAATGATTGCCCTCGTCTTAGCATTTAAATGCATAAATATTTTCCGAAGTGGTGAAAGGAAATTTAGTAAAAGGGGCCAGATAAATTCACCGGGGTACTGAACAGGCTCGCTGGTAGTGAAGCAATGTGTGAGATATCTGTAAGGCTATTATACATGAATATCATTCTACTCTGGTGACCAATGCTTTCTAAAAACCTGATCCACATCCCAAATTCAGACGGGACTTCCCGATTAAAAATATATATAATCTCATTCTTTTGATGCAAGTCGAGAGCCACAAGATCTGTTGATTCTCCTAGGTTCGTTTCGACTGTCTTAAAACATACCCAAAGTTGGTAGTGGGAAAAGGGAAAATTGTGAAAGGGACTACAGCGGTGTTTGAAAGGAGTATCTGATTTTGAAAAAACTTCTCAAGGTAAAGAACGGAGTCTTCTCCCCCCCCTTCGATCCTTTTTCCTTGGAATTTTTCTGCCTGATTGAGCTTTGACTCCATTTACCCAATATTGGCACGTGGTCTACTGTTCTTCCCGCCTCACAGGAAGGTGGGATCCCTAGTTGGAGTCTATGTTGCAGTCGCCTTTGTTTTTGGCCTATCACAAATTTCAATTTGATACTTGAAATCTAAAGTTGATTTTCTTTTTCCTTCCGAAACCTGGTCACGTGAGCAGCGATGCTTCTCTACTCTCGAAACAAGTCCACTTTCGTAAGAATGTTCGCTCCTTTTTGTTTACTTCCGGATCTCGCAAGTCGGATACTATAATCCATGAGTTCACACATCCTGAGTCACGAAACGACAAAGTCGTTTTAAATTTCTACTCAAGACAGTAACTAGGGTAAAATCTTTTAACTCATGATTAGACATCATCGGGGTTTCGTGCCTCGGCGTTCGCTAAGTCTGAATTTTTATTTTTACAGCCCCGAGAGCCGAGACGCGAAGTCATATCCGCATAACCCATGTCAAAGATCAAAGGAAAAAATATAACTATGGTAAATGTCGTTCTCGGCATTTCGCCACTCGGCACTAACTTTTTCAAAAGTCACAACATCTAATCCCCAACTCACAAAGGCCTGGTGTAATTATAACATGATTAATTAGTCGCCTAATCTAAGATTTTATTCCCTTTAATTGAGTCTTAACTATCGCCATCTCGCGGTTTCGCGACTCGGCATACTAATCTCCTAAAAACTGATCTTCGAAGTTCTGAGTTGCGATAAGGCAAATAAAACGATTATAAAATTAGTTATGCCTCAAATCGCAATTACATTTAATTAAACCAAACTCGGTCCTCGCGGTCTCGGGAGTTGGAAACTCAAAATGTTAATAGAAAATTTACGAGATAACAAATAGCAAGAAATTTATTTACATGGAAAAATTTGGATTAATTAAGTTTAATCAAGACTTATCCCGAGTTTCGATGCTTGTATGATTCTCGAAGGAGCATTTTCACTCCATACACTAACTGACTTTTAAACCGCCAAAATTTATGACATTAATGGGAAAATAGGGTAAATCTATGTGTAAGATCGGATTTTTACGGCATAAATTTATTTCTAATTTTGAATTGACAAGTTTGTTTGAAAGGTAACGTTTTTTCAAATATATGCAAGAGTTGTGTTTCATTATGCATTTTTCATAGCATGCGGAGCTCATCACTTCTGAGTAAACTAAATTTTGTATGTATACACAATTCTATCGCAGAAGAGCTAAAACACAAGCTTCATCTATGGCTCCGCGGAAAGCAGCAAAGGTGAATGTTGAGGTCGTAGGACAAGGCTCGGATAATGTCTCTGATACTTCGCCCCGAAGAGTCGATTCGGTCCCAAACTGGTCATTTGTTTCAGACATTCTACAGTCACAATTGGTAGATTATTCAGACGAATCTGAACTTAATGAAAAAGATTATCTCAACACCAAATATAAGATAGTCATCCAATCCAGTATGCATAGAGTAGCAGCCAGACCACGGTTGCTCCCATATTATGACATGATCCGATGGGCATTGGATCACGTAGACATACCAACCAGGACTATCATGAACGAGAAACAGGTCACTGTTGGGACTTTTAGGCCAAAGCATATGCAAACCATGTATAAGCTCCCGACGACATCTGAATACACATACAATGCCGAGTTCCTGGAGGAATTCAAGGAAAAGGAGTGCATCCAGTATGATAAAACCATGCCAGTTTTGATAAAGGATTGGGTTTCGTGCGCACAAAGTTCAGGGTTAATGACCAAGGTGTTTATTCAATCGCCTCGTTGGAGCCACAGTATAAATATGTGGCCATGATGACATGTCGGCTATATGGGAGAGAGGACACATTGAATTTTCTCCTCGCATGGGTGCCTCTTATGTTTCGGGCCGCAGAAGGTTGCTCTTTTAATTGGGCAAAGATACTTTCGGATAGTTTGGCCAACCGGGTCACAGAGTATTGGGAGAAGAAAGAAAATGGGAGGCCATCCTCATTCTTCATGTCCGCATATATTATGGATGTGATATGTTCCATGACACCCTTCCCATTGATGAGCTGGGGTTGGACTCCAGCCCAAGAGAAACCCATACATGTATATCATGACAAACTATGGGAGAATAAAGCAGAAAAGTTCACATATGAAATTTTTAACTGGGTAATGGTGCCCCTGCATATCGCCATTTTTGGGCACCCACCACCTCGTATCTCAGACAACATTGCAACAAATCTGAGTGTCATAGCGGATTGGTACGTGGAGGCAGAGTTTTCGTATTTCAGAGTTTTCAGGGCTTTTGTTCCCTCTCATGCGCTGCCATTGTTCATTCCCAACAAGCTGTCTTGTCGAGAGGTCGCCTGGCAGACGGTAATTGGAAGGGTGAGTAAAGAACTCAAGGGGTACTCAAAGAAGGTATGGCCTTCTTTTCCCATTCGACTGAATTCTTATTCTTTGTTAGATTTCAGGCATGACAAATCCGAGGCTCTAGCCCTGGAAGACCTAAGTTTGGTCTCCATTGAATATAAGAAACATGATCCACAGAGGGTTGTGAGAAACCATTTAGCTCATTGTGGGCTCAAGAGATTTGAGCATGAAATTTCACCCTCGGATGACATTTTCCGAGGGGCGAGGACTTAGCACCTGAAGACACAGCACCCGTATAGCCCAAATCCAATCATGATAGCCCAAATCCAATCATTAGCACCCGAAGACACAGCATCTGTATTGAGATTCCAGGAACATAGACGAAGTTGTCTCCCCGCTGTGTTGGGAGGTTCGGGTGTTTCTGAGATGAAACAAAATGATGCTGAAGGTTCTGAAGACGCAATTCCTGAACTTGGAAAACACCAGGAGGGGGAAAAAACAAGGAATCCCGAAGCAGAGGTAAAGACTCTGGACCCGCCAAGGAAACAAAATTCGGAGGCTGAAGTAAAAACTCCGGACCCGCCAAGGAAACAGAAGCCGGAGACTGAAACAAATACTCTAAGAACACCAAAGAAGAAGAATCCTGTCGATACTCCAAGAGAATCAGCAAAACAAATTGGAGAGCCCATCACCTCGGTCACACCCTTGCAGTCGGCATAGGAAATGTCAACAAGGGATGGATATTTAATGAAGAACTCCCTCCAAATGAGTTCTTCTTTGATAAAAAGAGGAAGACGGTAGTGAAAAGAGAGTTCTATCAAGAAGGAGGGTCTACTGCAAAAAAATATAAAATCATGACCGATGGAAAAGATAAGAAAAGTGACCAACTCGCCACTGAAATCGCGGGAATGTTGGGGGCGTATGCTTCGGCAAATCAATTCTCAGTTGGGATTTTGAAGAACCAACTAAAAAGGAAGAATCGCCTAATCAGGACCCTCGAGGCTAGATTGGCTACAGCCGCGGAGAACGCTAAAGGTCAGGCTAGCATGGAAATAGAATAGGCCAGAGTGGCCGACAAAAATGAAATAGAGATGTTCAAGGCCAATCTTGAGCAAGCACAGTTGGTGGTCCGAGATGGTCGAGCACAGGTGAGCCAATAGAGAAGTATGATTGAACAATTGCAGGCTCGGGTAGAAATCGCCGAGAGCAGAGAGATAGACATCGGGATATTTAAATCCCAAGCCAGCGAGATTCAGAGCAAAATCTTTTCGGCACAGTAGAATTTGCTCGCCGAGATAGGAGAGATCCAGGAAAATTGTCTGTTGGTAAATCAGGTTTCTGAGAACCTGACTGCCAGAGAAAGGGATGTAGGAGCGGCTCGGGTCACTTTCTAGGAGGCGGTGATAGCCATGAATAACAGAGTTTCGGTGGGTGCTACTAGGCTTGCCATCCCAGAACAAACCAGAGGTAACATACTGTTGAAGGATTGGGAGCACAACATTGCCCTGGGCAAGGAGCAAGCTCAAAAGGTAATCAATTCTTTGGAAGAAGATTTTAATTCCATAGATGATGAGTTGTTGGGTATGGACAGTGGAGGTGATGCAGAAGCATTGATGCAAATGAATGTGGAACAGATCTCACTTGATCTGAAAGAGAAAGATGAGAGAGATTCAGCCAATATCTCTCTGATAGATATGGTAGACATGGCTCAAGTTGATAAGCACATGATCAAACCTAGCGTGCAGCTAAGTGCCCTCGACATCATCGGTGCACAAATGGAGGACAAGCTACAACAGTTAACCCGATAATGTTACTTCATCGAGGCCAGCTGTCAAGCAGAGCCTTCACGGCTCGTATCTCATCTTGTGGAAAGATGTATCGCCTGCACCGAGTCTGCACAAAGACGAGCACCTGGCACTAAGTGAAGACAGAGTTGGGGAAATGGAGCGATTGTTCTTCCCTCTATCATAACTGAAATTTTGCGACTATTGAGATTCTACCTGCTTTGTAAAAATTGTGTAAATATACCCCAGAGAGAAATAAACAAGGATAGACCCTTTTTGAGTTTTTGTAAGAGAGTTTTTGCATTGAGATTTAATACAAGCGGAAACGAGATTCTCAATTCCGTCACTTTTGTATTACAAGTTTTCTTTCTCGTTCCTCATTTTTCAATTTCAATTCATATTCATAACTGATGTGCTTCATTATACTTTAGTACGACCACTACTATAATGAATAAATTTGGGTTTTCTGTAATTGTTTATTGCCTTTCCTCTGCACCAGCTATCAGCTGTGTAAAACCAATTTGCAGTTTTGGAATTCTACATGTATTTTTTGTTACATTGGTTATTTTATTACATATTTTCTTCTCCCATTTACTTCGTGAGATTTTCCCCTGGTTGGAACCCGACACCGTAAACGTCTCAATGTTTTTTCTCCCATCTTGCCCCTTTATTTAAATATAATATAGTTATGGGAACGAGCCTTAGATTCGCATCAGTATTCTAATTCTGCAACCGTAAGTTCTCTTTTATAAGACCAAGCTGAGACAACACTCAACCTTTCTCAAAAGTTACCTTACCTATGTTGTTCCCCCATGAAAGTCCCTATACCAACTCAACCTAACGTCGAACCCGGGTTATTGAATCAAACACACATAGCCTTAAACATTTTCAACACTATCCTTAAAACAACAACTAATCGGGCCGAACTTGAAAAATCATGGGCAACCATTGAACGAGATATAACTATTCAGGAACATTACGAAGCCAGACAACCCCAACGAAGAAATCTCCTTTAGTTTCTTTCTCCGAAGGTTGACGCCCTCCCTTCTCCATATCCTAACCACTTTCAGATGCCTTGACACTGTACTTTTGAGCCTTAAGTACAGACTCAGGAACAATAGAACACACAACTTTGGGTGAGTTAACTGAAACTCTCGGCCATGCATGGCCGAGGGTTCATCCAAATACCTAGCTTCTTATAGCCTATAAAAGAAGGGTTAGGGGTCCCAATTGGAGGAGGAGAATAAGAGTAAAGAAACTCTTCCCAATTGTACATTCCCATTGTCCCAACCCTTTAGCCATCCTTGTGCAAAGAGAGATACAAAGCAAAGAAGTTGGAGGACATTTGAAGAGGAGCCCAGGATCAAGATTCACGAAGTAGTGGTCGGTCTCGACATTGTAAGTTGATTCATTAAAGTTAATAATAAAGAAATGATTTTCCCGTCCCACTATATGAGTTCTTCATAGTTTGGTAAATATATGTTTGAATCCTTAACCCATTAGTCTGTAGGTAAAATGCATGTGTAGTTTGTTTCTTGTTTTGTATGCAGGTCAGCTTTGGGAGGAGAGCTGCTAACAAGCGATCAAGCATGAAGAAGTATCGACATCGAACATATAGAGCAAGGTATGTTGGTATAACCATGTATTTGCTGAAAAGAAATGGGGATTAGGTCTGGGGACGAAGGTAGAAAGTAGGTTTCTTTTGGTCATATATGCATGCATAATATAACCCTATTTGCTAGTCCGTAGGGGGATTTCCCACCACAACAAGAAGTGGTTTCCAGTCAAACACATTGGTTAGATTGCAGAAGGAACAAGTGGAACTTGGCTAAAAAGTGTTCAAACTAGGGAACATTAGTACAAATGAGTAGAATGGGATCACACAAGGCAGCACAAATGTGAAGAAATTATAGGTCAACCAACTACAACATAAATAAATAAATAAGTGAAGTTGAAACATAATTGCAGTGAAGTGCATGATGTATACAATGAATTTAGAATGCATATGCATAAGTAGGAATGTTGGCATTGAATGTTTGGTGCATATGGATGTTCATTTGTGCATATGTACATGCTTGGGTATGCATATGGCATGTTGGTGAACCTAGAATAGTCTATTGTTATATACATGCAATAATGATATGGAAATTGAGTGTGACAAATTATAGATTATGTATTTAGGAAAAATGATAGAGCATGGTTGAAGATGTGGATTTTTTTTTTGCTACATATGGATTTCATCCATGTGGAGTGATGCAGGAGAATTACCTTCATCATTTAATGAGGCATGGTGGAATATGACTCAGCATCTAACACAATGCACATTAACTGGTTTGGATCCCAAGGAGGGTGTGTCAATTTAATTTTTGAGACCTTTGTAATTAAGGATCCCATGAGATCTTACGACTAGAGCCTTTGTATATGCTCCAAAATGTTTTAATTGTATTTAATGACTGAATATTGTACATAGTTTGAGCATTGTCTCATATCTAAATTATAAATGTTCATTTACTATAATAAACTTAGTGGTAGGGTTATTTTAATTGAGATGTCAAAGAAATAGAATGATACACAGGGAAGGCTCGAGAAGCCAAGCATGTATAAATAAATTTAATCTATGTGGTAAATAATATTTTTTGTGGATATAGAAGATAATTTTTCTCTCAAAATTCTGAGACTATGAACTTGTTCATTTATTTGAAAATGAATAGATAGTGTACTTTTATCTCTATGCATGATTGTGTATCTCAATGTTTTATTGAATGATTTATTAATACTATTATAAGTTTCAATTGTTTCTCTTATAAGAATCACGGTGCAAGGAGTGAATAGTGCCAACGCAAGGTGTGTGGAGGCCGAATCGTTTACAGGTTCAAAATCTCAAGAGAGATAGTGCAAGTTTACATGGAGCGAGCGCAAGGAGTGCACCTACACTCATAGCAGTGTAAAATTTCAAGGGCAGGACAATGGAAGGAGTGCACAAATCCAACACCTCATTAAGTGTTGATCGAGCTCAGGAGAGCTAGCACAAGAGTGCATTGGCCTGTATAGTTCTAAGGGTCTAAGCTCAAGAGAGAAGCACAAAGTGTGCACCATAGTTTGAGTCATTCAAGTGACAAAGCAGATGAGGGATATAAATTATGAGATTCCAAGGAGAAATCAAGAAGAGGAGAAATCCCTTTTTTTAGGGTCGAGTGGATGAGATATGTTCGGGAGGATTCAACATCCCTTACAATCATCTGATCAATTGAAGGGGAGCAGTCGTTAAGTCCTGAGTCCTTCGAACTTCATTTCTCCAAAAAAAATTGATTTTTTTTTTGCAAGAGAGGCACGGAGTCCCGAAGCTATGAATCCCGAAGTAAATATCCAATGTAGATTAGTGGGGGAGTGTGAGCCATTGGATCCCTGAGTGGTTCAATTATTTTACACTCTGGGTGAAATTGGTTATTGTTGAACAGAGTGGAGAATCTCCCAAAGACAAAAGTCCCAAAGTCTTCCTTAGCCGTAGATTATGAAAGGGAGGTGGAACCCATCTGTTGTTTGATTGAACCTTACCATTATTGTTTTGGGAAGTGGAAGGATAGAGTAATACCTACACTTTTCAATCAAGTCTCTTTATGAACAAATTCAACTGGTGGTCACTCTGGTGACTTGAGTGCATTTGTTGGGTTGGGTAGTTTTCCCCCAAAGTCCCAGAGTGCCAAAGTAAATTATTCCAAATTAATCTCGAGGATTTGAGCCTGAGGTCACACGCTAGACTCTGGTGGAGAAAGAGGACCCTCACAAATACAAGACTTTCATGCAATGTGTGGTGAAAGGCTTGTGGTAAGAGTTTAGGGGTTCTTTGACGACCCATGAGTCACATTGGCTCCTATGAAGTTCAATCCTAGATCAAGAGGTCATGCATGCCCATAGGGGGGTTTTGTTAAGTGGTATCATAGAAAGACAAATATTTGTGTGTGTAAAGAGAATATATAGTAGAATCCATGTGGTCGAGGAGACACGGAGAGAGACCTATAGCCAATGTAACAATGGAGGAGGAAATGAGGCAGCTTCGAGCAAGGTTGAATTCCATGGAAACAACACAAAGGATATAACCATAGATAGGTGATGTTATTCATGACGAAAGTGAATCCATAAGAAGAGGAAGTTGCAGGAGAAGAAGTAGTAGAGGAGCAGTTATTGAGAGTTGTTGTCAAGCTGGGAACTAGATAAAAGATGGAATTCCCTATGTATGAAGTTAATTTGAATGTAGAAGAGTTTCTTGATTGGATAATTGATTTATACAAGTACTTTGATTATGAGGAGATTGATGATGAGAATAAAGTAAATCATGTTGCGACTAAGTTGAAGGGACATGCAACTTTATGGTGGGACGAGTTGCAGGCTGATAAAAGAAGGAAAGGCAAGTCCAAGATTAAAAATTGGGATAGAATGGTAGCTAAGCTCAAGGATAAATTCATAACTAGATATTATCAACTGAATATGTTCATAATATTGAATAATTTGAGACAGAAGGGTTTGTCAATGAAGGAATATACTAAAGAATTTTATAAATTGAATATAAGAGAAAGACACACGAAAAATGATTAAGATAAAGTTGTTAGGTATATTAATGGATTAAGTTATGTGATCCAAGATTAAATTAGCATGATAATGATGAGGATTGTAGAATATGCTTATTAGGTATCCCTAAAGTCAGAAGAAAAATTGGCAAGGAAGCAGAGTCAGGAGAACAAGGGAAAGAATCCTAACAGAGGGAAAGGAACCACCAGAGAAATGTTCCAAAAATCAAGGGAAGAAGCTAGTGGATCTAACAATCAGACAAATAGAGAAGGAAGTTCTAGAGGAGGAGACTCTAGAGGAAGGAGACCTTTTCCAAGAGGTAGAGAAAGAGGCAGAGGAGGAGAAGTTAAGTGTTATTCTTGTGGGAAAATAGGCCACGTGTCTTGGGAATGTACTAAAAACAAAACTATAGGTTTTAGGGAAGCTCACATTATGGAGGCTCAACAAAATATTGCAGAGACAGAGTTGAAAGAAGAAGCAGCTGAAGAGGGAATATCCCTCATGATGAGGTAAAATATTTTGAAGACAGAAAAAGATGTACAAGAGTCATCCCAAAGAAACAATTTATCCAGAACTGCTTGCAAGACCAAAGACAGAGTATGCAAGGTGATTATAGAAAGTGGGAGCTCTAATAATTTAGTGTCCATAGAGATGGTGGAAAAATATAAAGTTACAGACAACAACAATTCTGAGTCCATACAAGGTGTCATGGTTGCAAAAAGGACATCAAGTTATGGTAAGTAGGCAATGTAAAGTTGAATTTAAAATTGGAAGTTATAAGGATGAATTTTTATGTGATGTCATTCCTATGGATTTTTTTCATGTTTTGTTGGGGATGCCATGGAGATATGACAGAAATGGCATACATGATGGGAGAAAGAATACTTATACCCTTTAAAATAATGGGTGTAAACATATGTTGTTTTCACTTGAGGAAAAAGGATTCAAAGAGGAGGCTAGTCTGAGTATACTTCTTATGAGTGGGAAGGAGCTCTTGAAGAAAGTTAAGAAAGATTAGGAAATGCAGTTTGTTGTTATAGGTAAGTTGAGAGTTTTCCTTACAAATACTTCTATAAATTATTTGCATGTGGAAATTTAGGAATTACTAGACGAGTTCGTTGACATTGTGGTGGATGAGTTGCCTCATACTTTACTGCCCATAAGGAGTATTAGTCATCATATTGAACATATTTTGGGAGCCATTTTTCCAAACAAAGAAGCATACAGATTGACCCCTCAAGAGAATGAAGAGGTTAAGGAGTAGGTCCAAGAGATGTTGGATCAAGGGTTGATCAGAGAAATCTTGAGTCCATGTGCAGTACCAATTGTGTTAAGTCCAAAGAAAGATGGGCGTTGGAGAATGTGGACATATTCTAGAGCTATCAACAAAATAACCATCAGGTATAGATTTCCTTTATCCAAAATGGATGATTTGATGGATAGTTTGAGTGGAGCTAATTATTTTTCTAAGATAGACTTGAAAAGTGGTTATCATTAGATAATAATGAGAGAAGAAGATGAATGAAAAACACCATTCAAAACAAACGAAGGGTTGTATGAGTGGCTTGTTATGCCATTTGGATTAACCAATGCTCCATGTACATTCATGAGGTTAATGAATGAAGTGCTCAAATATTTTATTGGGAAATTTGTGATTGTTTATTTGGATGATATCCTAGTTTACAGTAAGACTGAGGAGGATCATTTGAGACACTTGAAGATGGTATTGAGGACATTACAACAAGAAAATTTGTTGGTGAATTTGAAGAAATGTTCTTTTATGAAGACAGAACTTGTATATTTGGGATTTGTAATCTCTTCAAATGAATTGAAGATGGATCTATGGAAGGTGAGGGCTATAAAATAGTGGTCGTCTCCAAGGAGTGTGTTTGAGGTAAGAAGTTTTCATGGGTTAGCAAGTTTTTACAGAAAGTTCATCGAGAATTTTAGCAACATTTATGTGCCTATATTGGATACTATAAATAAGGAACATGGATATTTTGACTAGAAAAAAGAAGTTGATAAAGGATTTAGATTGTTAAAAGAGAAGATAATAGAGAAACCCATCTTAATTCTGCCAAACTTTAGGAATACTTTCCAAGTCAAATGTGATGCAAGTGGAGTAGCCATTGGTGTCGTTTTAAGTCAAGATGATAACCCTATTGCTTATTTTAGTGAGAATTTGAATGATGATAAGAAGAAGTATTCAACATATGACAAAGAATTTTATGCTATAATTCAAGCTTTGAAAAAGTGGAGACATTATCTTATACCAAAGGAGTTTATTTTATATACTAACAATAATGCTTTGCAGTTTATAACCAGACAAGATAATTTGAATCGGAGACATGCCAAATGGGTAGAATTCATGCAGAATTTTACTTTTGTCATTAAACATATTAGTGGGAGTGTTAACAAATTTGCAGATGCTTTGAGAAGGAGATGTTTGATCTTGTAGGAATTCCAAGTGGAGATTTTGGGGTTTTACCACCTCAAGGAAATGTACCAGGAAGACCCATATTTAAAGGAGGCTTATGAAGCTTGTGAAAATCCTTTAATGAGGGATAGAAGCCCATGGATTGAGTATCTGATCCAGGAAGGCTTTTTGTTCAAAGGGAGTTAGTTATGTATCCTAAAAATTTCAATGAGAGACAATGTGTTGAAGGGAAAAAATAGTGGATGATTGGTTGGACATTTTGTCCATGATAAAACATATGCATAGTTAAGTTCTTCATACTATTGGCCAGGCATGAGGTTTGAAGTGAAGAAATTTGTGGACAAATGAAAAATTTTCCAACATGCAAAAGGGAAGTAGCAAAATACAGGGTTGTATCAACCGTTTCCTATTCCAAACAGGCCATGGGATGCTATAAGTATGGATTTTGTTCTGGGATTACCAAGAACCCAGAGGGGGTGTTAACACTAAGTAAATTGCCTAGGCTAAGGAGGAAACTTTCAAAGGTAACCACAAAACCACTTTAGAAATGAGACTAGCCTTTCAATTCTGGGAGGGATCTCTCTTGTCACTTTGTATCTAAAGATAAATCTTCTTTGGAGCATGGATTTCTTAATAAAGTTAATTTTTTTACATTGATCTTATAAAATGAAGTCACCAAGGTAAAAAAAAAATCATCCAATAAAATGCTTGATTCATTGTTACCCTCAGGAATCAAATATGGAAATATAAGTCATTATTTTCCAGGGAAAATTTCACTTTTCATCCCCGACAGCACCAAAATGTTAACACTAAGCAAATTGCCTAGGCTAAGGAGGCATCTTACAAAGGTAACCACAAAACCACTTTAGAACTGAAACTAGCCTTTTAGTTCTGAGAGGGGTCTCTCTTGTCACTTTGTCTATAAAGATAAATCTTCTTTGAATATCAGTGGCTAGGTTTTTTAAAAGGTGAAGGGATTTTAAAGGTTTGCTGGCAAGAAGAAATGGATTTATTTGGGAAATGGAATCAATATTTGAAAGCGAATGAAAATTTTGTCTGGTAAATAGAAATCTCAAGGAAGAAAAGGCTAGGTAGGAAATGATAGTTCAGTTTTTTAAATTGATATTATAGAATGGAAGAAAGAGGAAAACATATAACAACATCCAAAGCACCATTAAGATGAATTTTGATGAGTCACAAAGAATAGACAATATTTGAATCACTAGAATCTAAAGCAACTTTTAAAATGAATTTCAGATCATTTAATATCCAATTCAAACATATGAGCATAAGCAGATGAAATATAGAGGAAAAAGAATAACATACATGAATGAAAACATACTTCAGATCATTACCACTAGAATCTTTGGTATGAAAATTTTTTGGACATCTGCACTAGCATTTCATTCAAATTTAGAAAACTATATACAATGTTCAATGCAAAGTTTTCCTTTGTACTTATGCCAACCTCGAATACATCAAAAGATACAATATTTATACAACAATTTGATTTCATTCAGTTTGAACCGATTACACTTAAAATAGAAAATTTTAGTTCACAAAATTTGGGATTTGCGGATATTTATGCGGTTTGGTCCTTTAACCCTTTGATCTCTCCTTGTTTCAAACTGACTTGTGACATACCCTGGACAATGTTTTCAGTGGCTGATCCAATTCCTATAGCAGGCTGTTATCCTCATTTTTGGTTATCAAGATGATGACATGATAATGACATGGTGATAGAAGATCTAGCTCTTCTTTAAGATCATTTTCATGAAGAAAGTTACACTTGTCAGTTT
>JZKD02S1231346.1:650453-661960 GCA_000966675.3 Picea glauca
ATCATAGGTTCCTTCCAAGACATATCCATCGAGGATTCAATTTAAAAGGGAATAAGTTTCTAATCACAATTTTCCTGTAGCGAACTTTTTTCCACAGAAGAGGCTCATCTCTGCTTAGTCTCATCACCACTATGTTCATCACCTACTACCACAGGCTCTCTAGCTGATCCACATACAAGAGATGCAAGTAATGCATCTTGGGAAACAAAGGGATGGTTTAAATATGCATCATATTCACCAAAGACGAGCAAGTGAATAACACAACGATTTGAAGCTTGCTCATTTTCTTCACGCTATTGTGATGTAGGACCAAAAGAGGATAAATATGATTATAAACCCGATCAATTTTCAAGAGAAAATATCTAGGCTCAATTTCATCGTATTCTTAAATATTCTTAAATAAACCCGTGGGTTTTTCCTCAGCGCACTTGTCACTTGTCATGACACTTGGAAATATAGATACTTCTCATAGGGTTCTTTCTCTCTGTGTTCAACATTTGGATGGGTGCCCTACTTTGTGCAGTGGGAAATATCCCACACCCAAGAAAGAAAAGACATTTTATTTGTTGATATATCTGAACGCATTGTAATAATTTTGAAGCACAGTGCATTAAGATGACCTGTGGGATCTCTCCTTGTCACTTTGTGATTTGAATTTTGATGATTGTGGTGCTTGGCTCTTGGTCTCAGGTGCTTAATGACATGTGAAATTGAATTAGGGAAAAACTTGGATATCTTTTACATTAAAAACTTGGATATCCTTTTATAAAAAAACATTAAAAACCTACATATTATTCTAAAAAACTTGGATATCCTTTTATAAAAAACATTAAAAACCTACATATTATTCTAAGAGGTAATATATTCAAAAAACTCTAAAAGTTTTTACAAAAATTGTAAATGCTAACACCTTATATACCAGGCTTTCTGAGTGGTTTTAGTGGGTTGAATAAGAAGTTAAATTTAGATTGACTCGAGCTATAGAAATGTGTGCTATAGAAAGGATATACTTTATGTAGCAATTGAAATTGTTTGACATAACATTTAAAAACCTGGATATCCTTTTATAAAAAACATTAAAAACCTGGATATTATTCCAAGAGGTAATATACCCAAAAAACTCCAAAAGTTTTACAAAAATTGTAAATGCTAACACCTTATATACCAACCTTTCTGAGTAGTTTTAGTTGGTTGAATAAGAAGTTAAATTTAGATTAACCCATGCTATAGAAATTTGTGTTATAGACAAGATATACTTTCTATAGCAATTGAAATTTTTTGACATAACATCCTAGGTGCTAACCTTGGCTCCTCTTAGGGATGATGTCCTCCCTACAAGGCATCAAGAACACATAGACCAATGCCTTCTTCCATTTATGAAACCTGTAACGCTGCAAATTTCATCATGCTTTGATACCAACCCTACTCATAAAACAAACCATTTTGCATGTTGAAAACAAATTACAGCTGAAAACTAAACTGCATACTGAAATGTTGTGTACCAGTGTCTCCATTGGGCCATGGAGTCTTATTCCAAAACTAAAAGCATACTATAACCAAACTCTCGTACACCGATCTTATTTATGTACACTTTCCTAAGTGTATGAAAGTTTCCACTGTAACCATTCAAATATTTCATCAACTAACCAGATTCCTTGAATATGCTTCATCAAAATAAAGACTAGAAAATGAAATGGAAACTCATCATTAGCTTGATATTCAAAGAAAAACAATGGCTGGAACTTTAAATTGTTAAAATTCCCCATATAAAAGGCCATAGGATCTTCAAAAACATGAGATCCATACCTTAATTGATAATTATCAGCAATACATTCTTCAATATGATCTTGATGGTTGAATGATTGTTGCATTTTTTATGCTTTAGTGAAGGAACATGGCTTCAGATGTGAATCTTCTTGTGATTCATAGTAATAATAAGCACACTCTCCACCCTTAAGAATATAAAACAACAATACTTCCTTTTCATATTCTTGACCAAATTGCACTTGTACAAATGTTGTTCTATTGCTAATATCTTCTATTTTTGGCTCAAGGATGTCACATCTAGACTCAATGAAATCTTGAATCTATTGTTTACCATTTGGTGGGGAAGAAAACTTTGTAAAAGGTGGAAATTTCTCGTCACCTTCTCCCTCATTGCCTTCGAATGAATTAGATGCATAACTATCGTAGACAAGCTTGCTACTGTAGAATTCCATATGTGATGATCCAGAAAACCGCTCCTCTAAATCATCCACATACTCATAAAACATAGGGATATCTTCATAAAATATTGGGCAATGATTTCATCATAGATATGACTATTAGAAACATATGATATGATGTCAAAACCATCTACAATCTGGCTACCATCAACTTCAACATTAATGCAATGTTGAAACTCTTCATGTTGAATAACAAAACTAGAAAAGGATTCAACATATAATGACTCCTCTTCCACTTTGTTAACATTTAATTCCTTTTCATCAACTACATAACTTTGAATATACAATGCAAACTCTTCACATCAATGCTAAAAAAGACACTCAGTTGGATAATGTTTTTTACAATGAGCATGAAAAACTACATGAAACTCCTGCAATGAAGAAATAATAGAAAGAGGTAGAGATCTATACCACTCACGAGCATCTTCCTCTAGTGAGTACATGAACATATTAATGAATACATCCTCATGAGAGATATCCAATTGGTGCATAAGTTCATGAAACTCTAATAAGTTCTCTGTAGGATTTTCATCTGTACCTTCTTTGAAATTGGGAAGACAACCTTGCCATTAATCTACAGGAGGTACTAGATTTGGATAACCAGGAACAACTGAGAAGTAAATTGGAGAAAACCTTCAAGCTAAAGTAGCATCAATTGCTTTCGACATTCTAAACCAGTGGAGCTGCTAGTGAATTATTCAACTATGGAGTCTCCGGGTGAATGATCTATAGTCAAATCTAGTGTCGAGATCATATTCGTCATCAAGACCTAGATCTAAACATGTCATACACCCAGGGAAAATATTCAATTCCATCCTCGGCAATGGCGCCAAAAGATGTTATCCCTAAAGTTTGCACTAGACTACTATAGGGAAAATCTAGGGCATCTTAATTATTGCAATGTTTTATTTGATTGAAAGGTGGATCCAGTGGGTTGGATAGGTTGAGGATCTAGTAAATCTCATCAAATATATCTCAAATGATCAGTAGTACTTCATACATTTAGAGAAATTTACGTTGATAGATAGATATTTAATAGACAATAAAATGGAAGAATAGGAAACAACTATGAATATATAAGTCAACAGTTTGCTAAACTCATATATTCACCAAGAATATTTTCAAATTAAAAATATTATTTTAAATCTGAAACAAGTACTTTAATACAACTTACAAAATACAGGTAATTAATAGTAAGATCCTCACTATAATTGAGCCTGAATTGTGTATAAATTAATGCATTGCATAAATCCCCATTATACTCAAGAAAGATGAGAAAAGTACAGGATTACCATGAGAGCACAGTCTAACTAGCAGGGTGTATGAATCCCTGACCATGAAATGTTGCAGGGCATGAAGCTCTTTACAATGCAATTTCCAGGCCTACTCCTTTCTCTTATCACTCAATCCCCTACTTCCTTCTAAGAGGAAGATCCCTCACTTTTCCTACTCTATTGGGGCATTATTTATACAAAAAATGTATTGAAGAAATATGAGATCCAATCCCTAGATACCTGAGTCACTCAAACGAATTTCCAAGTTTAGAAAACCAACCAAACTACGAATTCTGGAGAAATCACTTTTAAAGAACCAAATATATATCCCAATCTATGGATAATTATGGAAAACAGTTTGCATGTCAGCTAAATGAGACCATTACGCAAGTGCGTGTTTGATGGATTTTCCAAATACCTCAACATTTTCTCGAAAATAAAGTCGTAAGTTCGGTGATTGAATCCATGGAATATGAGGATAACCCTTCGACCAATGTTGATTATATTCCTAGAAATTTGGGATGCTTTGATTGTTTGACCAAAGGAATGGAGAATATTTTAACTCCACATATATACTCCTTCATTTGCCTACCAACTTTTGTGGTAAATAGAGAGAACCTAAATTAGATTGATTTCTAGTTTGAATGCACTATTAAAATTTATTTTTACTATACTCCACATCCCATTTAAAATTTCTTTTAAAATGTTCATGATATTATTTTTGGAAGTGATGATGACAGGTTGAGCCAAAAATTTGCAAAGGATATCATGCAGAATGAATTTGAAATTTCATTACTTGGAGAACTATCCTTCTTTCTGCGTCTTCATATATGTCAAAGCAACCAAGGCATTTTTATTTCTCAAACCAAGTATATCAAATAAATGCTAAAGAAGTTTGGAATGGAAGATTGCAAATTGGTCAATACTCTTATGCAAACCAGTTTCATGTTAGTTAAAAATGATTATTCAAATTCTACAGATCAGAGGCAGTGCAGTTCAATGATTGGCATCTTAATTTATGTGACAACATCCAAACCAGATGTAATGCAAGTAGTTGGACATGTGGCACGATTTCAAGAAACACCATAGAAATCAAAATTTCTAGCAGTAAATTGGATATTCATATATCTAAAGGGTATAGAAGAGTTTGGATTATGGTATCCAAAATGAAAGGATCTATCACTTATTTCCTACACAGATCCAAATTGGGAAGGTTGCATTGATGACCGAAGAAGTACAAGTGGAGCAACTTTCTAATTAGGTGAGTGTTTGGTGTCTTGGCTAAGCAAGAAACAGTCATCAGTATCATTTTCTACAGCCGAAGCAGAGTATATTGCAGCAACAACATGTCGTACACAGGTTTTATGGATGAAACAAAATATGATAGATATATAGGTTGAGTATGATGATCCCATTTCAATATATTGTGATAATACAAGTGCCATCAGTATCTCAAAGAATCCAATGATGCACTCCAAGATGAAGCGCAGTCCAATCAAATATCACTTTCTACGAGAACAGGTTGCAGAGAGGAACATTGGAGTTAAATATGTGGGAACAAAAGAACATGTTGCAAATATCTGTACAAAACCACTTCCAAGGGAATCTTTTAATATCTCGACAGAGACTCGAAGTAAGTTCTACTCCAAAATGAATGATTTTGAATGGTTATCTTATATGTCTTAGATTTACACGAGGACACACCATTAATAGGACAATTCAGTTTGGGGGAGTAGTTTCAGGAAGAGTTTATTCAAGGGGAACAACCCCGATGACAGTTTAGTTTGGGAAGATTTCAGTCAAGGGGAAAAGGCCCAAGGACAATTTAGTTAGGGGGAGCATCCCCAATGAGAAGTTTCATTTTCCATTGATGTCAAAAGGGGAGAGATTCATCAGATGCATGGTTAGAGATCATAGAGGCATGGTTCCAGGGAGAGCGATGATCACAGGGGGATCATGAGAAATATGACTTCAATGTTGCATCAGAGTGTTTCCATCAATGCTAAAGGGGGAGATTGTTGATTAATTCGGTTGGTTTTCATTATTGTCAACCCTTGAAGCAAGTAAGGTATCAAATTCTAGTAACCCCAACAATATGGTTAAGGGACTTAATATTGTTTGATGTATAATGGTATGGGTATTATTATATCTGTAGGTAAGACTATTATAGATGGATAATACGTTTAATGTCGTTTTTGGTGATATGTGGAATGTCACATAAATCCTCACGGTTAGAGAGTTATGGCCTTGTGAAGTTGGAGAACCCTCATGAATTATCTAGAAGGTCAAATAAGGCATGTTATTCTAGAAACTCCTAGAAGAAGTTGACTAGTCAAAGTGGGTGAAACTAGGAGTTAATCATGGGTTAAGTTGTTTCAATAAGAAAATAATTAAAAATAAATTAGTTTCAACTAGAAGTGGAGAGTTTAGTATTTGTGGATAAAGTGGTTATAAGTGGACAAGTGGTTAGAAGTGGGGTTATCCCTAAAACAAGGAAATTGGGTTAAGTTGGTTAGAAGGTAACCCCTTGAGGAAGCTACATGGAAGTATAAATAAGAGATCAAGGCTCTCCTATTAGCACCTATTGAGCACATTGAATATATATTATTGTGTAAGGTTTATTGCAGGTACTCATTGATAAATCTGAAGTTACATGATCTAGGTGGATATCGATGGCCACCCACCTCTTCTAACTGGCTCAAAATAGCTGACAATTTTGGCATTTTACTATTTTTAGCAGTTTTAACTTTCGGGGCCATTTTGAGGGCCTAAATGAAGATTTTTCAGGATCGAGCTTATTAATGATAGCTAAAGGCATTATTGATCCCCCAAAATGAATCTCCTCGACGATACCTTTCCAATGGGCTATCATACACCTAAAACAAAGATCGTATGCAAAAGTTACAACCCTGGGAAGTTGATGTACTGGCTTACCCAAACGGGGCCCACATGACTTTTGGCACTTCATCTCCTAGGGTTAGGTTTTTGGATGTATAGGGTTTTTTGCATTCCTGTTTATTGTAAAAAGGCCTTCATAGTCTCATTGTAATCATCTTATTGCAAATGAGAGCAACCGTCACATCTCTTTTCAGAGATAAGCCGCCACCATTCTAGCAAGCTTGTTTCAGCTGCATTTTATAGTTTCAGCTTATTTCCTTATTGAATAGAAAACGAGTTTTATTGTATCTCTGTTATTTTGTGTTAAGCACCTATTAATAATCTGTATTCATTTCATTCTTCTCATAAAATTCGGATCATTGGTATCAAAGCAGTATGCTCCTTGTCGTCTTAATGCATATCCCCAATGAGGTCGGAGTACAAAGAGTTGGGTCTCGAGCTTGTTTCTCTTGAGGACAAAAGCTCTCGCACACCCAAGCGACCTCTCATGGTAGGAGAAAATAAATATGACGGGACATGAGATCCTTTCAAACTGTTGATTGAGGAAGCCCTCACACAACAAAGGAATGAGATGATGGATAGTTTCGCGCAAATCATTCGACGACTCCCAACAGGCGATGCATCTTCTTCGAGCGGAGGTGCCACCCCCTTCAAGGTACAAATAAACTTCGATATTCCTATATTTGAAGGTCAGATAGATGCAGATGTTGTAAACAAGTGGTTGAATCTACTAGAAGGGTATTTTTTTGTCCATAACTTTTCGAATAGAGAAAATATTACTTTTGCACTCCTCAAAGTTGTTCCCCATGTCAAAGATTGGTGGGAAACTTTCTGTGAGAAAAAAGAAACAGAGGAACCCTCATTATTTACAGTCACGACCACCTGGGATTCCTTCAGGGATGTTATTAAGAAACAGTACTACCCTGTCGGAAGTTATGATGACTTGTATACCAAATGGACCACACTACGGCAAGAAAGAAACCAAGCAGTGCCAGATTTCACAAATATCTTTCATACCTTGCACACCAAGTTGGGTATCAAATATTTGGAGTGATATATGGTGCTCAAGTATCACGACGCTATGCATTGATACATCCAGAATGAAATAGAATTTTTGGACATCTCATCCTTGGGCGTGGCCTACCGATATGCTGTCAAATCGAGCAGAAGCTCAAACAAAAGATGCGGAAATTTAGGCCTGGGAACCCCTCACAAAAAAATCCAGGAAAGGGTGGCCCCAACCCAAAGAACAAAGGACAGAGAAAATATGGAAAGTATCAGGAAAACTAGGCCAAGCCGCAAGCAAAGAAGGACACCAGAAAGACAAAGAAAGATACCGGGAAGTGGTGTGACTTCCATAAGATCCCTTGGCATAACATTGTTGACTGTTTCTCAAAGCAGTCACTGGTGGCGGAAGTGAAAGCCTCTGACTCAGATGTGGGTTCAGACTCTGAGACAAAACCAGAAAGGGGAAGACAGATCATTGACGTAGAACCCAGTGCCATCGTTGCTACCATCAAGCTCCATCCTGGTGAACTAGATGAGCTAGAAGAAGGAGAATGCCTCTTCCATTCATAGATGTGGGTAAAAGGAACCCCGCTGCACTTCATCGTGGATAGCGGTAGTCAAAAGAACCTCATCTCAGTAGAGGTCGTCAAGCGGTTGGCCCTGCTGACAACACCGCACCCACAACCCTACACAATTGGATGGCTCCGCCAAGGAAGCGATCTCCGCGTCAGTGAAAAGTTTCGACTGTCATACGATATCAATCCCTTCAAAGACGAGGTATTGTGTGATGTTGCTCCTCTCAAAGTTTGTGATGTTCTTTTGGGCCAAATTTATTTATGGAAACGTCATGTTGTATATGAGTCTAGGCCTCGTAGTGTTATTATTACTTTGAGCATGAAATTGTATAGGATACCCGAGGCAGTCCCACCTACTGCTATTTCCTTGATCTCTGCTAAGCAATGCAGGAAGGTCATCTCTCAGACATGGAAGTTTGTCTTCTTCGTGATTCGCTCTCAGAGTAAGCGAAAGATCACAGCCACATCCAGGGTCTTTGCGTTCGACCTCTCCACACAACAGAATCAAGTAGATAAGGTCATGGAAGAATACTCATATATCTTCTCCTCACCTACCGTGGTACCTATGGACTGCTAGGTCAAGCACCCCATCGATTTGACCCTCGGTGCACCGCTTCCCAATGGGCTAGTCTATCGTCGCTCTTTGTTAGAGAATGAGGAGATCAAGCGACATATCCAAGAACTGCTAGACAAGGGGCACATCCGTCCCAGCTCATCACCTTGTGGGAGCCCAATCATGTTGGTATAGGAGAAAGATAGAACCTGGCAACTCTGCATTGATTACTGGGCTCTGAATAAAATCATAGTCAGAAACTGGTACCCGATTCCCCGAATCGACGACCTCCTTGATCAACTCACAGGGGCCAAATACTTCAGTAAGATTGATCTGAAGTCTGGCTACCACCAGGTCCCGATAGAACAAACAGATGTATGGAAAACCGCCTTCAAGTAAAAGGAAGACCTTTTTGAATGGTTGGTCATGCCCTTTGGTTTGAAAAATGCTCCAGCCACTTTCATGAGTATGATGGACAATATCCTACGACCATTCACCAATACTTTTGTAGTGGTGTATCTTGATGACATTCTCATTTACAGCAAGACTTGGGCCGAACACTTGCAACATATTCAATAGGTTCTGCACACCCTGTGGCAGCACAAGTTGTATGCCAACTTGGAAAAATGCTCCTTCGGCATGGACAGGGTCCATTACCTGGTCTACATAATTGATCAGCATGGCATACATGTGGATCCAACCAAGATCCAAGTCATCCGTGACTGTCCATCCCCAACCACACTCACTGAGCTTCGGAGCTTCTTGGGCCTTGCCAATTTCTACCACAGGTTCGTGTTGGGATTATCCCATATTACATGGGCCCTTAGCCAAATAACCAAGGGTGGTGATAAGGCAAAATTTGCATGGGGCCGGTCCCAACAACAAGCATTCGACGAATTGAAGCATCGCTTATTCTTAGCCCCAGTACTTTCACTACTAGACCTGCAACAGCCCTTCGAGATCGAGACAGATGCTTTAGACTATGTGGTGGGCGATGTTCTCACTCAGCACGACCACCCTGTGGCCTATCATAGTGAGGCACTATCAGATGTTGTCTGTAAGTACCCTACTTACGACAAAGAAATGTACTCCATTGTGCAAGTCTGCCGCCAGTGGAGACATTACATTCTTGGGAAGGAGACAATCATCCACACTGATCATAAGCCACTTCAGTTCATGCAGACACAAGGAAAATTACAGAATGATCGCCATCAAAAGTGGTCCACATACTTGCAGCAATTCCACCTCAACATCAAGTATAAAAAGGAAGCACCAATCACGTCGTTGATTGCCTCAACAGACCGCCAGTCACAACACTCACCATGGTACTAGACTCCTGCAGCCATGAGATCTCTGGATGGCCCCAACTCTATGAGACAGACCTAGACTTCACCACCACCCACCAAATGTTGGGTGCAAACGCAGTTGTCGATAATTTTCATCTTCAGGATGGGTTGTTGTGTTGTCTTAGGCATATATGTGTTCCATCGAGCGAGCGAGCGAAGATGATATGGGAAGCCCACTACAGTCAGGTGGTAGGACACTTCGGCGTTGAAAAGATAGTGGTGATGCTACAGAAACATTTCTATTGGCCGAAACTTCGATAAGAGGTCAGCAAGTATATCAGGTCATGCACTGCCTGCGCTATTGCCAAACCGAACACTAAGAAATAGGGCATGTACACCCCTCTTCCTACTCCTAATAGGCCATGGGAATTCATCTCAATGGAATACATGTCGGGCCTCCCATCCACCAAGCTAGGAAATGACTGTGTTTTTGTGGTTGTTGATCGCTTTTCTAAGATGGTGATTCTAGTTGCCTGCAAGAAGAACATCATAGTAGAGGCCACTGCCAAGCTCTTCTTTGAACGAGTCTGGGTACATTTTGGAATCCCACAAACCATTGTCTCAGATCAGGACAGTCGATTTCTCAACACATTCTGGTCGAGCCTCTGGTCACTGTTGGACACCAATCTCACCAAATCCACGGCCTTCCACCCTCAGACAGATGACCAAACTGAGGTCGTCAATCGAATGATTGTGCATATCCTTCACATGTATAATTCAAATCACCCTCAGACATGGGATGAGAGCCTTCCCTATGTCCAACATAGCTACAACTGAGCCCTGCATAGCTCAACCGGCCACAACCACTTTCAGGTGGGGTTGGGATTCCAACCATTGGGTCCCATAAATGTTTCACTTCCCCTTGCGGTCACCTACATCGACTCATCTCCTGCTCCAACTGAAGCTGACAAATCCACCCGGTTCATTGAGCGGATCCAGCACATCCGCCAACAGGTTCAAGATATCCTACAAAAGTCCAATGACAAGTACAAGAAGCGCCATGATCAACATCGGGTGCCACATAAGTTTCAGGTGGGCAACAAAGTTTGGTTGCACTTGCAGAAAGAACGCTTTACAAGACCCCATCGGAAGCTTTTCCCACTCCATTATGGGTCATACACCATCACCAAGTTCATGGGGGATAATTCTTTTGAGCTCAACATTCCTCATTTCCTTGGTCTACACCTAGTGTTCAACATGGATCTCCTTCGCCCTTATTTCCCACCATTATTAGACACCTCAAACATAGCAGGGCAACTGACACCAACAGAGCTCAACCCCAACTGCATACAACAAGCATCCAATGATCATATTGTGGACACAAATATCAAGGGCACTCAATAGTAAAGGATCCAACTTTATCGAGTCGTCAAAGCAGGGCAGCTCCTTCCCCAAGGCAAGTGGCTCACCCGAGGCCAAATTCAACAGAAATTTCCTCATCTGATGGGGGAACTCAAAAAAATGGAGACCATTGCTTCCTAAGGAGTGAGAATTGATCCAGGTGGATATCGGTGGCCACCCACCTCTTCCAACTAGCTCAAAACATTTTTATGACAATTTTGGCAATTTACTATTTTTAGTAGTTTTAACTTCCGGGGCCATTTTGAGGGCCTAAATGAAGGTTTTTT
>JZKD02S1231346.1:676982-691036 GCA_000966675.3 Picea glauca
CGTCTTAATGCATGTCCCCAACGAGGTCGGAGTACAAAGAGTTGGGTCTCGAGCTTGTTTCTCTTGAGGAAAGAAGCTCTCGCACACCCAAGTGACCTCCCATGGCAGGAGAAAAGAAAGATGATGTGACAAGAGATCCTTTCAAACTGTTAATTGAGGAAGCCCTCACGCAACAGAGGAACGAGATGATGGATAGTTTCGCACAAATCCTTCGGCAGCTACCAATAGGTGACACATCTTCTTCAAATGGAGGTGTCGCCCCCTTCAAGGTACAAATAAACTTTGATATTCCTATATTTGAAGGTCAGATAGACGCAGATGTTGTAGACAAGTGGTTGAATCTACTAGAAGGGTATTTTTCTGTCTATAACTTTTCAAATAGAGAAAAGATTACTTTTGCGCTCCTCAAAGCCATTCCCCATGTCAAAGATTGGTGGGAAACTTTCTGTGAGCAAAAGGAAACAGAGGAAACCTCATTATTTTCAGTCACGACCACCTGGGAATCCTTTAGGGATGCTATTAAGGAACAATACTACCCTGTCGGAAGTTATGACGACCTGTATGCCAAATGGACCATACTGCGGCAAGAAAGAGACCAAGCAGTGTCAGATTTCACAAATATCTTCCATACCTTGCGCACCAAGTTGGGTATCAAATATTCGGAGAAACATCTGGTGCTCAAGTATCGTGGTGCTCTGCATAGATACATCTAGACCGAAATGGAATTTATGGGCATCTCATCCTTGGGAGCAAACTACCAATATGCTGTCAAAATCGAGCAGAAGCTCAAACAAAAGATGCGACAATTTGGGCCTGGGAACCCCGCACAACAAAATCCAGGAAAGGGCAGCTCCAACCCACCGAACAAAGGACAAAGAAAAGATGGACAGTATCAGGACAACCAGTCCAAGCCACAAGCAAATAAGGACATCGAAAAGACAAAGAAAGATACCGAGAAGTGGTGTGACTTCCATAAGATCCCTTGGCATAACACTGTTGACTGTCGTTCAAAGCAGTCGTTGGTGGCCAAAGTGAAAGCCTCTGAATCAGATGGAGATTCTGACTCTGAGCTAGAACCAGAAAGGGGAAGACGGGTCATTGACGCGGAACCTAGTGCCATCGTTGCTACCACCAAGCTCCAGCCTGGTGAACCAGATGAGCTAGAAGAAGGAGAGTGCCTCTTCCATTCACAGATGTGGGTAAAAGGCACCTCGCTGCACTTCATCATTGATAGCGATAGCCAGAAGAACCTCATCTCAGAAGAGGTCGTCAAGTGGTTGGCCCTGCCAACAATGCCACACTGACAACCCTACACCATTGGACGACTCCACCAAGGAAGCGATCTCCATGTCAACAACAATGTCAACTGTCATAGGGCATCAATCCATTCAAAGATGAGGTATTGTGTGATGTTTCTCCTCTCGAAGTTTGTGATGTTATTTTGGGCCAACCTTATTTATGGAAACATCACACTGTATATGAGTCTAGGCCTCGTAGTGTTATTATTACTTTGAAAAGGAAATTGTACAGGATACCCGAGGCAGTCCCACCTATTGTTATTTCCTTGATCTTTGCTGAGAAATGTAGGAAGGTCATCTCTCAGACGAGGAAGTTTTTCTTCTTCATGATTCACTCTCAAAATAAGTGAAAGATCATAACCACATCCAGGGTCTCTGCGTCCGACCTCTCCACAGAATAGAAGCAAGTAGATAAGCTCATGGAAGAATACTTGGATATCTTCTCCTCACTTACAGGGGTACCTCTGCACTGTCAGATCAAGCACCCCATCGATCTAACCCTCGACGCACTGCTGCCCAATGGGCCAGTCTATCATCTCTTTTTGTTAGAGAATGAGGAGATCAAGCGACAGATCCAAGAACTGCTCCACAAGGGGCACACCCACCCCAACTCATCACCTTGTGGGAGCCCAATCGTGCTGGTACAGAAAAAAGATGGAACCTGGCGACTCTGTATTGATTACTGGGCTCTGAATAAAATCACAGTCATAAACCGGTACCCGATTCCCCGAATCGATGATGTATTTGATCAACTCACGGGGGCCAAATATTTCAGTAAGATTGATCTGAAGTCTGGCTACCACCAGGTCCCGATAGAACAGACAGATGTATGGAAGACTGCCTTCAAGTCAAAGGAAGGCCTTTTTGAATGGTTGGTCATGCCCTTTGGTTTGACAAATGCTCTAGCCACTTTCATGAGGATGATGGAAAATATCCTGCAACCATTCACCAATACTTTTGTAGTGGTGTATCTGGATGACATTCTAATTTACAACAAGACTTGGGCTGAACACTTGCAGCATATTCAATAGGTTCTGCACACCTTGCGGCAGCACAAGTTATACGCTAACTTGGAAAAGTGCTCCTTCGGCATGAACAGGGTCCATTACCTGAGCTACATCATTGATCAGCATGGCGTACATGTGGATCTAGCCAAGATCTAAGTCATCTGTGACTGGCCAGCCCCAACAATAGTCACTGAGCTTCGGAGTTTCTTGGGCCTTGCCAATTTTTACTGTAGGTTCGTGTTGGGATTCTCCCATATTGCATGGGCCCTTAGCTAAATAAACAGGGGTGGTGGTAAGGAAAAATTTGCGTGGGGCCGGTTCCAACAACAAGCGTTCAATGATTTGAAGCAGCGCTTGTGCTCAGCCCCAGTACTTTCAGTACCAGACCTGCAACATCCCTTTGAGATCGAGACAGATGCTTCAGACTATGTTGTGGGCGTCATTCTCACTTAGCACAACCACCCCATGGCCTATCATAGTGAGACATTGTCAGATACTATCCGTAACTACCCTACTTACGACAAAGACATGTACTCCATTGTGCAAGCTTGCCGCCAGTGGAGACATTACATTCTTGGGAAGGAGACAATCATCCACACTGATCACAAGCCACTGCAGTTCATGCAGACACAAGGAAAATTGCAAAATGACCGCCATCAAAAGTGGTCCACATACTTGCAGCAATTCCACCTCAACATCAAGTATAAAACAGGAAGCACCAATCATGTCATTGATTGCCTCAGTAGATCGCCAGTCGCAGCACTCACCACAGTGCTAGACTCTTGCGGCCATGAGACATTGGGATGGCCCCAACTTTATGAGATAGACCCTGACTTTGCCAACACCTACCAAATGTTGGGTGAAAACACAGTTGTCGATAATTTCCATCTTCAGGATGGGTTGTTGTGTCGTCTGGGCCATATCTGTGTTCCATCAAGTGAGCGAGCGAAGCTGATCTAGGAAGCCCACTACATTCGGGTGGTAGGACACTTCGGCGTCGAAATGACAGTGGCAATGATACAAAAACATTTCTACTGACCAAAACTTTGATAGGAGGTCAGCAAGTATATCAAGTCCTACACTGCCTGTGCTATTGCCAAATCAACCACTAAGAAATAGGGCCTATACACCCCTCTTCCTAGTCTTGACAGGCCATGGGAATCCATCTCAATGGACTACATGTCGGGCCTCCCATCCATCAAGCGGGGAAATGACTGTGTTTTTGTGGTTGTTGATCGCTTTTCTAAGATGGTGATTTTGGTTGCCTGCAAGAAGAGCATCACAACATAGGCTACTGCCAAGCTCTTATTTGAACGAGTTTGGGTACATTTTGGAATCCCACAAACCATTGTCTCAGATCAGGATAGTCGATTTCTCAGCACATTCTGGTCGAGCCTATGGTCACTGCTGGACACCAAGCTCACCAAATCCACAACCTTCCACCCCCAGATAGATGGCCAAACCGAGGTTGTAAATCGAATGATTGTGCATATCCTTCACATGTATAATTCAAAGCACCCTCTCACATAGGATGAGAGCCTTCCCTATGTCCAACATAGCTACAACCGAGCCCTGCATAACTCAACCAGCCACAACGCCTTTCAAGTGGGGTTGGGATTCCAACCATTGGGTCCCATAGATGTTGCACTTCCCCTTGCAGTCACCTCGACTGACTCATCTCCTGATCCAAATAAAGCTAACAAAGACACCCGGTTCATTGAGCGGATCCAGCACATCCACCAACAGGTTCAAGATATCCTACAAAAGTCTAATGACAAGTACAAACACCGCCATGATCAACATCGGGTGCCACATAAGTTTCAGGTGGGCGACAAAGTTTGGTTGCACTTGCAGAAACAATGCCTTACAGGACCCCATCGGAAGCTTCGCCCACTCCCTTATGGGTCGTACACTATCACCAAGGCCATGGGGGATAATTATTTTGAGCTCAACATTCCTCCTTTCCTTATCCTGCACCTAGTGTTCAACGTGGATCTCCTTCGCCCTTATTTCCCACCATTATTGGACACCCCAGAAGTAGCAGAACAACTGACACCAACAGAGCTCAACCCCGACTGCATACAATAGGCATCCAATGATCAGATTGTGGACAGACATATCAAGGGCACTCGACAACAAATGATCCAACTTTATCGAGTCGTCAAAGCAGGGCAACTCCTGCACCAAGGCAAGTGGCTCACGTGGGGCCAAATTCAGCAGAAATTTCCTCATCTGATGGGGGACCTCAACACAATGGATACGATTTCTTACTAAGGAGGGAGGATTGATCCAAATGGATATCGGTGGCCACCCACCTCTTCTAGTTGGCTCAAAATAATTTTCTGACAATTTTAGCAATTTACTATTTTTAGCAGTTTTAACTTCCGGGGCCGTTTTGAGGACATAAATGAAGGTTTTTCTAGATTATGATCCTCAATAATACTCGAAGTCATATTGATCCCCCAAAATAAATCTCCTTGATGATACCTTTCCAACGGGCTATCACACGCCTAAAACGGAGATCGTATGCAAAAGTTACGACCCCGGGAAGTTGATGTACTAACTTACTCAAACGGGGCCCACATGACTTTTGGCGCTTCATCTCCTATGGTTAGGTTTTTGGATGTCTAGGGTTTTTGGTATTATTGCTTATTTTAAAAAGGACTTCAGAGCCTCATTGTAATCTTCTTCTTGTGAATGCGCTCTGCCTTCACATCTCTTCTCAGAGATAAGCTGCCACCATTCCAGTAAGCTTGTTTCCACTGCATTTTATAGTTTCAACGTATTTCGTTATTGAATAGAAAACCAGTTTTACTGTATCTCTGTTATTTTGTGTTAAGCACCTATTAATAATCTGTATTCATTTCATTCTGGTCATAAAATCCGGATCAATGAGAGAGGCTGAGAAGGGTTTTTCTTCGGGTGGCTATGCTCTATTTGTGGATTTGGTAGGTGTGTTTCCAATCTGGACTTGAGATCTATATTTATGGCAGCTATGTCAATGCCATAACCTAGATTGGAATGGTTGTGTTGTGATATACTTCTATTTATCCTCCATTGTGACATATGCATATGCATTATGGTTTGAATTGATTGACAATGAGAAGAGGCTCGAGAAATCCATAAGAATGGGGATTTGTGTAATTTTGAGAAGTCAATGGCTCAATGAAAATCAAAGAAGTCTACCCAAAATCAAAAGTTGTTATAGATCTTCACCATTTCTATCTTGTTGCTATTATGCTATTGTAAAACATGGATATGTCATCTTCTAGAGACATGTTGGATCTATGGTGTGCTACACCACTAGGGTCATTGTAGGTCTCGATTATATTAGAGATGAGTGTGCACATTGATCTATAAAATCAATAGATTGTTGCTTGTAGACTGGGAGGCCTTGTTGGGTGATTTCATAGATGGAAAAGGTAGTGGAAAATTGACACACTTGGTTGCTCGATGTTGTAGAACCCAAGCGTTATCCAAAGTCTCTAACAAACGCATGATCGCCACATGCATCATGTTAACACTGGAAAGTGAGTTGACAGAGTATGTGACTATGTGGAGGACTTAGACCAATGTAGATCTAGTTAATTGTTGGAAATAGCTACATAGATCTAGTTAATTGGTTGAGCCCCTTTAGTAGCTTACTATAATCTGTGATCATGGTAGAACTAACTTGATCAATAAATGATCTTATGCATTATATGAAATCATGGTTTTACATATGATGTAAATGCATACAAGCATATATAAAGGCTAGATATTGTGTTTGGTTGTCACAAAACCATAAAGGTCGCATTTGCATACAGTTCCATTCAAACTAATGAGGAACTAATGCCACCGGTAAATAGTGTATTTACTTATGAGTTGCTTTCATCTTGGGATGATAAGCGAATTTATAATACTCCTATTTGGATCCCCATAATAGAAATGTAAATGTATTACATGATGAAAGGCTAAGATCCGAACAATGTACTATGTAAATGTACATTGAATAATAATAAAATACATCACACGATACATCATTGTAGACACAAAAGGATGGAAAACATGGGGGGATATGATTCCACAAGAGAGGAAAGACATGGAGATTAGAGGGATCAAAGGTGTCAAAGCCAAATAACATTATTTTATTCCTATCCTAAAATATTTTGCTTATGTCATCCTAACCCATACTAAACTTCAAGTTGGTGGGGCAAGTGAGATACACGAGCTTCTTATGAAGGAACAAGGCATCCTCCATTCATACAAATTCTAATAAACCTCCCTACTAATGGTATGGATTACTACTTATTGTTGTCAAATTTTAATGTTTTCTTGTCTTAGGACTTTTGTCAAACACTTGTCACATACCCTGTAAAATCCCCTTAATGACTATTGTTATGCTGGATGCTTGACTATTGTTGGTTTTAGTGCTATTTTGGCTTGTATATTTTATCAAACAATTTGTTGTTATACTAATCGTTACTATAGAAACCCCCCCTTTAGTGACTTTTGTAAGTTTATTTTTCGTGTGGGGATTTTGTCATACACTTTGTAGACATTACCAAGCCCACTATAAACCCTTAACTGTTGCTGAGATGTTATGTATGTGTTCGTTTGTTTTGAAGTGGTTTTATAATGAATAAAATAGAGTTTCGGTGCCAAACAAAGAAGGATTAATGCAAGCAATGTATAACAACAAGATACACTCACATAACTTTACCAAACAATAAGTGAATACCACAAAATATTCTGTTTATTTATACTTCTGACCTCATTACACCAACTAGTACATATATTATAGATTAAAGAGATATAGTGTTGTAGGTTACAGGTGAGGAATTGAAGTGAACTCTACCAAGTTGCTAGCCAATATGGAATGGTCTCTACATAACCCATGACCCCAACCAAGAAAATATGGACCACCCAGTTGCTAAACTCAGTTCTACACTTGAAGTACATCCTCCTCAAAGGATACTCGGTCTTCACTCAAGAAAATCAGACTTACTACATCCAAACTCGGCTCCACCAAGTGAGTAACATGATCTGCCAATAGAAACTCGGTTTTCCTCAAAGAAATCGGCTTGCATGGAAAGAATTGGCACTCACAAATAGATCTGGTATCTTCATGAATGAATCGACCTACATAAAAAATTCAGATTTACCCTCTACCAATAGAATGCCACATGTGCCAAAGTGTGCCCTCTATAAGAAGCCATGGCTCCCCGAACCCCAACTGAAACCAACAAACAATCTATGTAACAATAGATCCAAATGAAAGATCTAGATGATCTCCCCACCAATGGATAAGGTGTATCTCTCATCACTGCAACCCGATTAGATATGGTGGAATCTATCACCACCAAAACCAATCTAAACTAGGGTTTATACCAAACCCCCAAAGGCTCCAAGAGCTCCAAGAGATCCAAGACAAAAGAAAATAATCAAATGAACAATGCATCCTAAGAATGATCTCTCATCTCTCTTTTATTGGCCCTCTTTTCTTTTCTTTCGTTCACTTAAATTATTTAAGTGACTTTCTAAGGCTATTCTTCATATTACTCATTAAATAACTTTTTAACCCCTTTTTATCTCTGAAAAGTGATTAATTTTCTTTTAAGACAGTCTCGGTCACTGGAAGTCCATTTCTCATCATCCCAACCTTTAGAGATTTTTTTCCTGGTTCCAACGAGCTATTATTCTAAGGTTCCCCCTCAAATAATATGATCCAAATAACACATTTAGTGTATTTAATTAAATTATGTTCAATAGTACTCCCAAATTACGGGAATAGCCAGAATGTCGCGGAACTAAGAACGAATTGCATGGAAGTAATCTCGGCGATGAAAGATGATGAATGGACTAGGCTTGGCCTCATATAACTCCTCCAAATCCTATAAGCTCACTGATAACACAACCTCACCCCTCTCTCATGGATGACACAAATCCCAAAAGTCATCTCCAATTGTATAACAGGGAAGCCCAAAAATGGGGAGATGACAATCCTCCCTTCCCAAAGACTGTTTGTCCTCAAGCAATGCCATCGCACCTATAGAAATAACAAGCTGAACCAAACTGAATCTAATAATGATCCCTGGGTCCCAAACCAATTTGAAATATGTGGAGCACCTACCTCCCACAATACTATCCTGCAATGTACTGACATAAGAGGCCTCATGAAGGCCATCGATCAATAGAGAAATTAGATACTATGAAGATTCAATCCACCCTTCATAGGATATCCCACCAAGGAAACCAATCCATTGCTCCATATGAATAGGATCCTGAAAGTAACGACTGACTCTCCCATATGTACCAACTTCCAAACTATCAACCCATAAAATCCTAAGGTCCCATGCTATCACCAAAAAGGACCCATTATGTTGATGCTACACAACTCTTATCATAAATATCTGACCCTCTTTCCTAGACTGCATCTTCCACTCCTGCAACCCCAAGCTGTAATGCCTCAAAGAATCGTCCCCACTATTGAGGATCATATCCTGCCAATGTACCTCAATGAATTCAACCAAACCAACTCTAAAATCAAACATCCAAGAGAAGTCTATGTGGTCATAAACTGATAGGGAATCAACGACACCTAATATCCAAGTTTCAAAGGGGAAATATCTAATACTCCAACACCCCTAGCCTACTGCAATCATCAAGGAATCATCCATAAAATTTCCCAACTCATCGCCCACAAATTCCCTCCATGTGAACCTCTCTCAGACCTTCCTACAAGCGGTAAAGTCATCAGGGTCCCAAAATATCTTGTATGATTCTAAGCACCCTCTACTCATATCACTGATATGAAAGGTGTTGACACAAGAATCCACCCGACTTATTATGATAAGCTAGGTAATCATAAGCTACACAAACTTGGTCAAATCCTCGGAAGACCACTCCTCCAAGAAACCAATCATAAGCATCCCAGGAATAAACTACAGAAAGAGAAAATTGGCCATCTCATCTGTATCGGTTGTCAAGCTATCAAACACTGCAGTCCTAGGGTCCTAATTTAATCTTCAAGAGGACCCATCAGGTTGATTTTTCACCCCTCTGATCATAATCTCTTGACCACCATGATCAGACCGTGCTCTCCTCTCCTGGACGCCCAAGATAAAATCTCTAAAAGGACCGAACTCACTATCCTGGATCATGTCTCGCCAAAGCGTCACAGTGAAGCCAAAGTCTCCCAACCCATGGATAAACTCGATCCTAGGTATCATGAGGGAATATATATCTCACCATATAGAACAAATCTTATCAACTCCTCTCACAACATCCCCATAATGATGCAAACCAATCACTGGCATGACTATGTGGATCCTCATGAAAATATGAAGCAATCCATTACTCAAATGCATGTCAGGATGCCAGCACCAAATAGGAAGTTCACCATTCCCAATTACTGCTGCTAACCCCTCTGCAAACCAATCCAATAGATTTTGGATCTCCCCTAGTGCACCCTGCACACTGATCACAAAGTCCAAATGAAAGAAATCTGTCAAGGCCACAATCCCACCTGTCTCATCTGACTGGCTCAGGTGAACCTCCCATGTCTTGTTGTATATAATGAGGGCATCAAATAACAACAATAAATGCCTTTTCTACTGCCTACCAGAATGGATAGTTACTAGTGTGTTGGTCAACCCCAAAGGCATGACCAATAAATAAGAATGAATTCTATAAGAAGACTACGATTATCCTACTCCCTATCCATCATATGGTGATATCCTAGATAAATATCAATCATCTAGGGATATGTTTCTCCTCAAGGCTCACCTATCCACGCACCAATCCTAGGTAACCTCAACTCCATGGTATGCTTGAGGACTCTGTCAGGTGGTCTCCCTAGAGGAAACACTCCAAAACTTCATTGTACACTACTGTGTGCCAATGAATACCCATGCATATTGCTTCCTATCATTAAATTGTCCTGTACCATCCTATATCTTGTAGGCACTACTGTATCCATCACTCTACTGATGTTGCCTTCTTACTAGTTCCCAACAATAAATACAAGGACAACTGAGATTCCTTCACGGAACGTTATTTGAATTCGGTTATTCACTGTTACATGGTTTCATTCAATTGATTTCTGAATGAAATATAGAGGTCAAGTATCTGTGAATTTCTTCATGCAAGCCTACAAGGGTCAGGTGGATCGTTTGAATGATGAATGATAAATATTTCAAGTACAGCCCAGAAATGCTCAGACAAGTAGGAACAACACGAGGCTGTAGGCCTTTCGGAACAAGAATTAGGCTGATCTTTCTGCTTCTTTTCATGGCGGCATGCACCAGCTGGATGTTCTTCACTCCCGTCTCCTTAGACTTGGAGAAGGAACTCAGAAATTCAATTCAGGCTGAACGCTACGGGAAGGTAAGGTGAGTGCCCTTCATTAAATTATTGTAATGGGCTGAATTCATTAAGTGGTTTGGAGATTTTCTCTCAGCAGAAAGACCTCGAAGATATGGATTCATAAAAAAAATAAAATTATTGTGATTCCTCTGGAGTAAAAAACATGGTAGAATTAGAAAGATTGTGTTTCAAACTGTGAACTATTATAGAAAAGCAATCTAAGACTTGGAAATATTGCCCAACTCGTTTTAAAATCTGCAAAATATGGTCCGCAGTGCTGATTTTTTAACAAATTGGCAATGAGAATTGGCCCATTTGTGTTCTGCAGATGGAGAGATCCAGAGAAAGTCGGGGTCATAATGGAGCGAGGCCCTTCAGAAAAAAGAACCGAGCAAAACCGTGTTATCAATTGGCGTCGGCTGAATTCCATGATAGGATCTGTCATGGACATGAAAGAGGGCATGAAGATTGCGCTTGTGAATTTTGAAGAGGAAGAAGTGCAGCAATGGGAACCTCTGGGAGAAACCACAGTAATTAAGTTTGAGCGGGTGGACGAGGATGTGGCATGGACTGATTTGTTCCCTGAATGGATCGACGAAGAAGAGCAGTACACTACTCCCGTCTGTCCGACTGTACCCATGCCCGAGATCAGCAACGAGACCAAGTTCGATCTTGTGGTTGCGAGGCTGTCTTGCAGGAAGCCCGAGCAGGGTTGGTCGAGAGATGTTTTGCGCTTGCAAATTCATCTCGTCTCTGCAAATGTGGCCGCCAGAGCTTCCAGAAATGGGGAAAAGATGGCCATGTTGTTCTTCAGTTCGTGTCGTCCGATGCCGGATCTATTCAGATGCGAGGATCTCGTCAAAAATCAGGGCATGGATGCTGTGTGGCTCTATGTGTCTGATGTGAAGAAGTTGGCTAAGAAGATTTCGCTTCCTGTTGGATCCTGTGAATTGGCACTGTCATGGAAGGATCATCGTAAGTTTCTAACCATTAGATTATGATGCGGCGGGTACTGTTCTAGTAAATCAATTTTAGAGTTTTTTTTTTCTGATATTATTCTTGTAATTTTGTTCAAAATTTGGTTAGAAATTGTTGGATTTGTACATTTGAATGTGAATGGATACTTCTGTATAATCAGAGTTCTTCAGTAATCTGAATCCATTTAAATATTAAAAAATGCAATCTAAACAAAAAAAAATGAATGGTTAAGTTTGTATAATTCTAGTATCTCCAAGATTTTTCAACAGGCTGAGTTTATTTATGCATTCAGAAATATAATTTAAACAACAAAAAAACTGTGTTTTTGCTCAAATTTATATCACCAAATTCTGAACTGTGATTTTGCTCAAATTTATATCACCAAATTTTGGCGAAAAAATGTTGAACTGTGATTTTGATTTTGTTTTAGGTTCTCAGTTTTTGCCTTCATTTTCTGATATTATCCTGTAATTTTGTCCAAAATCTGGTTAGAAATCGTTGAATTTGCACATTTGAATGTGAATGGATACTTCTGTATAATCAGAGTTTTTCAGTAATCTGAATCCATTTAAGCATTCAGAAATGCAATCTAAACAACAAAAAATTAAATGGTTAAGTTTATATAATCTGAGTGCCTCAAAAATTTTAAAGATTTTTCAGTTAACTGAATTCATTTATACAGTAAAAAATACAATTTAAACAACAAAAAAACTGTGATCTTATTCAAATTTATATCACCAAATTCTGAACTGTAATTTTGCTCAAATTTATATCACTAAATTCTAGCGAAAAATACCAAAACAACAAACACATTTGATTTTGATTTGTTTCTTCTCTTTTTCTTTTAAGAATAAGCGTAAAACGAACCTGTTGTCATATATCAGGGTTCTTCAATTTTTTTTGGTCACAAATATGACAAGAATACTGCAAAACTCATCTGCCTGTTTGGCTCTACGATAGCATCAAATTGAAATGTTGTTAGTTTAAGATTGATACACCTCCATGATAGCATCGAATTGAAGTGTTGTTAGTTTATGATAACATCTGAACTAATATCGCTTACTACATTGTCAATGGCAGCTGAAACACCGCGGGTATTAAATCCAAACCGCAGGGAAGCTTACGCGACCATTCTTCATTCGTCAGAGTTCTATGTCTGCGGAGCCATAGCCCTCGCTCAAAGCATACGCATGAGCGGGTCTATGAAGGATCTCATCATTTTAGTGGACAAGAAGGTGGGAGAGGAGAAGCGTGAAGGCCTCAGAGCAGCCGGTTGGCAGGTTCGAGAAATCCGCAGGATTCGCAACCCCAGAGCGGAGAAGGATTCTTACAACGAGTGGAATTACAGCAAATTCAGGCTATGGCAGCTCACGGACTATGACAAGATCATCTTCATCGATTCGGATCTTCTCATTCTCCGCAACTTGGATTTCTTGTTCGATCTCCCCGAGATCTCTGCGACAGGTAACAGCAGGTTCATTTTCAACTCGGGGATGATGGTGATCGAGCCCTCCAATTGCACCTTCAGGTTCCTCTTGCAGCACAGGAGGGATATCGTTTCCTACAATGGCGGAGACCAGGGGTACCTGAACGAGGTATTCACATGGTGGCACAGGATCCCAAAGCGCATGAACTATCTGAAACATTTCTGGTCCAACGACACCGAGGAATTCGAGATGAAAACGAGCCTTTTCGGGGCAGATCCTCCAGAGCTCTACGTTCTGCATTACCTGGGCATCAAGCCATGGCTCTGTTACAGAGATTACGATTGCAACTGGAACGTGGAGAACCAGAGGGCCTATGCTAGTAATGTTGCTCATGCTAGATGGTGGAAGATCCACGACAACATGCCTCGCCAGTTGCACAAGTTTTGCCTTGTTCCTACTGTTCAGAAGGAGATTCTCGAGTGGGATAGAATGCAAGCTCAAATCTCTGGATTCCCAGATCAACATTGGAAACTCAATATCACTGATCCTAGGTTGCATTTGTGAAGCACTGTACAAATTGAATTTTTTAACTTTTAAATATCATACTTAACATCATTCAGATCCTAAATGGAAGTTGTAAGGGTTTTGCTGATCTCAGACAGTTTTGCCAGAGCACACTAATGTTTTATTGTAATCCAGAACAACATGGTAGTGATGTAGTCTGAGCATGAAATGATCTAGAATTGTAGAGATCCCAGCTTGGAGTTGGAGCCTGAGAAATACTAGAGCCCTTATTATGTTGATAACTGGAGATTTGGAGAGAATGTTGGTATATTAATGTTCTATTTTATTTGCTATTTGTTTAGCTGACCTTCTGACTTTTTATCCGTTGAAAACGACTGGTCATTGGCTTTTCTGACTTCATAAAAAGATTGGGCAAGCCGTCCACATCATAGTGGTTTGCATGCGTGAAATTATTCAAAAGTACATGGACCGCC
>JZKD02S1231346.1:714052-732550 GCA_000966675.3 Picea glauca
TTATAAACATTGAGGATTTTTATTACAATGTGTTCATAAACATATACCAATCCACAATGTGATAGTATATAAGAGATTCAAATGGATGATTAAAGAATGTAATCAAAATATGAATAAAGGAAATGTACATGCCATCATCCTAAGATCACAATTGATGAGCAAATATCATACAAAGTCGACATAACCCCATTAAAATACCATTTTACTTCATGGTAATTTTTTATTATTAAAGGCATTGATCCCAATGAGTTTGGAGAGGCCACCCTATCATGTCAGATACCTCTTAGGGTTATACTATGTAGCATAGGAACATGCTTTTCACTATAATTATTTATTATTTTACTTTCACTAGCCTTAATAATTAGGGTTATCGTATGTAGCATATAAACATTATTGTTATTGGAATTATTTATTATTTTACTTCCAATATATAGTCTTAGTAGGTAGGGTTAGTAGGGATAGATTTCAAGTTGGGGAGAATTAGGTAGGGGAAGTAACAAATGAGCATGAAAGTGGGGAAGAAATGTTGTAAGTGTGTTAGGAAAAAGAAATGATAGTTATCAAATGTAGATGGACTAGTCAATCTATATTAGTTTTACTTTGTAAAGAGCATGGAAAAGCAATCTTGAGTGGCTTACCCAATAAGCATTATTCACATAATCTTAACATATATCCTTGGAATGATAAGCTAAAAACATAAAGTATTATATAGTTTGATTAATAAACAATTTAGGATACACTTATGTGTCCTTCCCAATTGCAACCTTTCCTTTGAGATGTTATAAAAAAATTTTCCTTCACATATGACAAGTGAATTCAAAATTTAAATTTAATTTTTTTCATTGGTGAATTTTGAATTACACTTTTAAAATGGGTTTGAACCCCTTGGAAGGGATAACATGTTTTCAATTTTTAGCTTTTGGTTGAGAGATGCTTTCTTTGTCCATCTAAAATCATTACCAACATGTCCATGTTAGCATTGTATATGTCTCAATATGAATGAAACATAGAAAAAATGTTTTCTATTTTATTTACTATCATTGCATGTGTGCCTGGCATATACTTGGCCTCCTAGGTGTATAACAATTTACAATGTCAAATACTTTTTTCTTTACATATTTTCCTATAATTGAACCCAAATTGTGAAATGTTTTATCCTTTGTTGATGTCAATGACACAATTGGGTTGTCTTCTCACCCACATCTTATGAAACCAATTACTATACTCTAGGTTCAGTATTCAAATTCTAGAAGTGAACGACCTAATTTTTATGTTCTCATATGCTTTATCATGCATCTACCATTCACAATTTTTAGTTTGGGTCCATTCCAACTATTATCCATAAAGTTTGCACTAGACTGATATAGGGAAATCTAGGGCACATTGGTTATTGCAATGGTTTGTTTGATTGAAAGGTGGATCCAGTGGGTTGGATAGGTTGAGGATCTAGTAATTCTCATCAAATATATCTCAAATGATCATCAGTACTTCATAGTCAGGGACATTCATGCTAATAGATAGATATTTAATGCACAATAAAATGGAAGAATAGGAAACAAATATGAATATAAAAGTCAACAGTCTACTAAACTCATATATTCACCAAGAAGCTTTTCAAACTCAAAATATCATTTTGAATCTGAAACAAGTACTTGAATACAACTTACAAAATACAAGTAATTAACACTAAGATCCTCAATATAATCGAGGCTGAATTTTGTAGAAATTAATGCATTACAAAAATCCCCATTATATTCAAACAAGATGAGAAAACTACAGGGTTACCATGAGAGCACAGTGTAACTAGCAGGGTGTCTAAAACCCTGAGCATGAAATGTTGCAGGGCATGAAGCTCTTTACATTGCAATTTCTAGTCCTACTTCTTCCTCCTATCACTCGATCGCAATTCCTTCTAATAACAAGATCCCTCCCTTTTCCCACTATATTGAGGCCATTATTTATACAAAAAAATATATTGAAGAAAGATGAGATCCAATCCCCAGATCCTTGAGTCGCTCAAACGAATTGCCATCTAATAACAAGATCCCTCCCTTTTCCAACTCTATTGAGGCCATTATTTATACAAAAAAATATATTGAAGAAAGATGAAATCCAATCCCCAGATCCTTGAGTTGCTCAAACGAATTGCCAAGTTTGGAAAAAAACGACCAAACTACAAATTCTGGAAAAAAAGTTTTAAATAACCAAGTATATATCCCAATATATGCATAATTCTAGCAAATCATTCACTTTTTAGCTAAATGAGATCGTTCTACAAGTGGGTTTTTGATGGATTTTCCAAATGTCTCACCATTTGCTTAGAAATAAAGCCTGAAGTTCGTTGATTAAATCCTTGAAAATATGAGGATGACCCTTCACCAAATGTTGATTATATTCTTGGAAATATGGGATGATTTTGGTTGTTCAACCAAAGGAATGGAGAATATTTTAAATACATAGATATACTCCTTCATTCTCCTACCAACTTTTGTGATAAATAGAGAGAACCCAAATTATATTGATTTTCAGTTTGAATGCATTGTAAAAATTTCTTTTAACTATACTCCACATCCCATTTAAAATGTAATCAATAAATCTTCTTTCATGATCCTATCTGAGTTGTCTTTATGAAGGTAACTTAAAGTTACTCCCTCAGTTTAATTTGATTTTCGACCGTCCTTATGCAATGAGATTTGTATCGAATTAGATGTCTAGGAAGAGAAACAATACGCCAACCTTTGATAGTTGAGACTATACTTTGAATGATGGAGATCATGAAGGAATCAAAGCGTGACTCTCTTTTTCTTAAGCCTTCCTGGAACTTGTGGGTTAAGAGTTCTCAATTCTAACAATAATATCATTCTTTTTGTAGGACTGTGGATGCAAAACCTAGCAAGCTCTCTAACTTCATCACATGTCATAAACATCATAGGTTCCTTCCAAGACATATCCATCGAGGATTCAATTTAAAAGGGAATAAGTTTCTAATCACAAACATCATAGGTTCCTTCCAAGACATATCCATCGAGGATTCAATTTAAAAGGGAATAAGTTTCTAATCACAATTTTCCTGTAGCGAACTTTTTTCCATAGAAGAGGCTCATCTCTGCTCAGTCTCATCACCACTATGTTCATCACCTACTACCACAGGCTCTCTAGCTGATCCACATACAAGAGATGCAAGTAATGCATCTTGGGAAACAAAGGGATGGTTTAAATATGCATCATATTCACCAAAGACGAGCAAGTGAATAACACAACGATTTGAAGCTTGCTCATTTTCTTCACGCTATTATGATGTAGGACCAAAAGAGGATAAATATGATTATAAACCCGATCAATTTTCAAGAGAAAATATCTAGGCTCAATTTCATCGTATTCTTAAATAAACCCATGGGTTTTTCCTCAGCACACTTGTCACTTGTCAGGACACTTGGAAATCATCTCCATAATAAAATATCGATACTCCTCATAGGGTTCTTTCTCTCTGTGTTCAACATTTGGATGGGTGCCCTATTTTGTGCAGTGGGAAATATCCCACACCCAAGAAAGAAAAGACTTTTTATTTGTTGATATATCTGAACACATTGTAATGATTTTGAAGCATAGTGCACTAAGATGCCTTGTTGGATCTCTCCTTGTCACTTTGTGACTTGAATTTTGATTATTGTGGTGATTGCTCGGCTCTTGGTCTCAGGTGCTTAATGATATGTGAAATTGAATTAGGGATTGGTCCTAAAGGCCAATATTCCTTTTATTAAAAATATAATATTTATTTTATTAAAAATATTAAAAACTTGGATATCTTTTTATTAAAAACCTGGATATCTTTTTATTAAAAACCTGGATATTATTCCAATAAGTAATATACTCAAAAAGATCCAAAAGTTTTTACAAAAATTGTAAATGCTAACAGTTTATATACCAAGCTTTTTGAGTAGTTTTAGTGGGTTGAATAAGAAGTTAAATTTAGATTGACTCGTGCTTTTGAAATATGTGCTATAGAAAGGATATACTTTCTGTAGCAATTGAAATTTTTTGACATAACATTTAAAAACCTGGATATCCTTTTATAAAAAAACATTAAAAACTTGGATATTATTCAAGAGGTAATATACCCAAAAAGATCCAAAAGTTTTTACAAAAATTGTAAATGCTAACACCTTATATACCAAGCTTTTTGAGTAGTTTTAGTGGGTTGAATAAGAAGTTAAATTTAGATTGACTCGTGCTTTTGAAATGTGTGCTATAGAAAGGATATACTTTCTGTAGCAATTGAAATTTTTTGACATAACATTTAAAAACCTGGATATCCTTTTATAAAAAACATTAAAAACTTGGATATTATTCCAAGAGGTAATATACCCAAAAAGCTCCAAAAGTTTTTACAAAAATTGTAAATGCTCACACCTTATATATCAGGCTTTCTGAGTAGTTTTAGTGGGTTGAATAAGAAGTTAAATTTAAATTGACTCGTGCTTTTGAAATGTGTGCTATAGAAAGGATATACTTTCTGTAGCAATTGAAATTTTTTGACATAACATTTAAAAACCTGGATATCCTTTTATAAAAAACATTAAAAACCTGGATATTATTCCAAGAGGTAATATACCCAAAAAGCTCCAAAAGTTTTTACAAAAATTGTAAATGCTAACACCTTATATACCAGGCTTTCTGAGTAGTTTTAGTGGGTTGAATAAGTTAAATTTAGATTGAATTGTGCTATAGAAAGGATATACTTTCTGTAGCAATTGAAATTGTTTGACATAACATTTAAAAACCTGGATATCCTTTTATAAAAAACATTAAAAACTTGGATATTATTCCAATAGGTAATATACCCAAAAAGCTCCAAAAGTTTTTACAAAAATTGTAAATGCTAACACCTTATATACCAGGCTTTTTGAGTAGTTTTAGTGGGTTGAATAAGAAGTTAAATTTAGATTGAATTGTGCTATAGAAAGGATATACTTTCTGTAGCAATTGAAATTGTTTGTCATAAAATTTAAAAACCTGGATATCCTTTTATAAAAAACATTAAAAACCTGGATATTATTCCAAGAGGTAATATACCCAAAAAGCTCCAAAAGTTTTACAAAAACTGTAAATGCTAACACCTTATATACCAGGCTTTTTGAGTAGTTTTAGTTGGTTGAATAAGAAGTTAAATTTAGAATGACCCATGCTATAGAAATGTGTGTTATAGACAGGATATACTTTCTATAGCAATTGAAATTTTTTGACATAACATCCTAGGTGCTAACATTGGCTCCTCTTAGGGATGATGTCCTCCCTACAAGGCATCAAGAACACATAGACCAATGCCTTCTTCCATTTATGCAACCTATAACGCTGCAAATTTCATCATGCTTTGATACCAAACCATTTTGCATGTTAAAAACAAATTACAGCTGAAAACTAAACTGCATACTGAAATGTTGTGTACCAGTTTCTCCATTGGGCCATGGAGTCTTATTCCAAAACTAAAAACATACTATAACCAAACTCTCGTACACCGATCTTATTTATGTACACTTTCCTAAGTGTATGAAAGTTTCCACTGTAACCATTCAAATATTTCATCAACTAACCAGATTCCTTGAATATGCTTTAACAAAATAAAGACTAGAAAATGAAATGGAAACTCATCATCAGCTTGATATTCAAAGAAAAACAATGACTGGAACTTTAAATTGTTAAAATTCCCCATATAAAAGGCCACGGGATATTCAAAAACATGAGATCCATACCTTAATTGATAATTATAAGCAATACATTCTTCAATATGATCTTGATGGTTGAATGATTGTTGCATTTTTTATGCTTTAGTGAAGGAACATGGCTTCATATGTGAGTCTTCTTGTGATTCATAGTAATAATAAGCACACTCTCCACCCTTAAGAATATAAAACAACAATACTTCCTTTTCATATTCTTGACCAAATTGCACTTGTACAAATGATGTTCTATTGCTAATATCTTCTATTTTTGGCTCAAGGATGTCACATCTAGACTCAATGAAATCTTGAATCTATTGTTTACCATTTGGTGGGGAAGAAAACTTTGTAAAAGGAGGAAATTTCTCGTCATCTTCTCCCTCATTGCCTTCAAATGAATTAGATGCATAACTATCATAGACAAGCTTGCTACTGTAGAATTCCATATGTGATGATCCAGAAAACCGCTCCTCTAAATCATCCACATACTCATAAAACATAGGGATATCTTCATAAAAATATTGAGCAATAATTTCATCATAGACATGACTATTAGAAACATATGATATGATGTCAAAACCATCTACAATCTGGCTACCATCAACTTCAACATTAATGCAATGTTGAAACTCTTCATGTTGAATAACAAAACTAGAAAAGGATTCAACATATAATGACTCCTCTTCCACTTTGTTAACATTTAATTCCTTTTCATCAACTACATAACTTTGAATATACAATGCAAACTCTTCACATCAATGCTAAAAAAGACACTCAACTGGATAATGTTTTTTACAATGAGCATGAAAAACTACATGAAACTCCTACAATGAAGAAATAATAGAAAGAGGTAGAGATCTATACCACTCACGAGCATCTTCCTCTAGTGAGTACATGAACATATTCATGAATACATCCTCATGAGAGATATCCAATTGGTGCATAAGTTCATGAAACTCTAATAAGTTCTCTGTAGGATTTTCATCTGTACCTTCTTTCAAATTGGGAAGACAACCTTGCCATTAATCTACGGGAGGTACTGGATTTGGATAACTAGGAACAACTGAGAAGTAAAATGGAGAAAACCTTCAAGCTAAAGTAGCATCCATTGCTTTCGACATTCTAAACCAGTGGAGCTGCTAGTGGATTCTTCAACCATGGAGTCTTCGGGTGAATGATCTGTAGTCAAATCTAGTGTCGAGATCATATTCGTCATCAAGACCTAGATCTAAACATGTCATACACCCAGAGAAAATATTCAATTCCATCCTCGGCAATGGCGCCAAATGATGTTATCCCTAAAGTTTGCACTAGACTACTATAGGGAAAATCTAGGGCATCTTAATTATTGCAATGGTTTATTTGATTGAAAGGTGGATCCAGTGGGTTGGATAGGTTGAGGATCTGGTAAATCTCATCAAATATATCTCAAATGATCAGTAGTACTTCATACATTTAGAGAAATTTACGTTGATAGATAGATATTTAATGGACAATAAAATGGAAGAATAGGAAACAACTATGAATATATAAGTCAACAGTTTGCTAAACTCATATATTCACCAAGAATATTTTCAAATTAAAAATATTATTTTAAATCTGAAACAAGTACTTGAATACAACTTACAAAATACAGGTAATTAATAGTAAGATCCTCACTATAATTGAGCCTGAATTGTGTATAAATTAATGCATTGCATAAATCCCCATTATACTTAAGAAAGATGAGAAAAGTACATGATTACCATGAGAGCACAGTCTAACTAGCAGGGTGTATGAAACCCTGAGCATGAAATGTTGCAGGGCATGAAGCTCTTTACAATGCAATTTCCAGGCCTACTCCTTTCTCTTATCACTCAATCCCCTACTTCCTTCTAAGAGGAAGATCCCTCGCTTTTCCTACTCTATTGGGGCATTATTTATACAAAAAATGTATTGAAGAAATATGAGATCCAATCCCTAGATACACGAGTCACTCAAACGAATTTCCAAGTTTAGAAAACCAACCAAACAACGAATTCTGGAGAAATTAGTTTTAAAGAACCAAATATATATCCCAATCTATGGATAATTATGGAAAACAGTTTGCATGTCAGCTAAATGAGACCATTATGCAAGTGCGTGTTTGATGGATTTTCCAAATACCTCAACATTTGCTCGAAAATAAAGTCGTAAGTTCGGTGATTGAATCCATGGAATATGAGGATAACCTTTGACCAATGTTGATTATATTCCTAGAAATTTGGGATGCTTTGGTTGTTCGACCAAAGGAATGGAGAATATTTTAACTCCACATATATACTCCTTCATTTGCCTACCAACTTTTGTGGTAAATAGAGAGAACCTAAATTAGATTGATTTCTAGTTTGAATGCACTATTAAAATTTATTTTTACTATACTCCACATCCCATTTAAAATTTCTTTTAAAATGTTCATGATATTATTTTTGGAAGTGATGATGACAGGTTGAGCCAAAAATTTGCAAAGGATATCATGCAGAATGAATTTGAAATTTCATTACTTGGAGAACTATCCTTCTTTCTGGGTCTTCATATATGTCAAAGCAACAAAGGCATTTTTATTTCTCAAACCAAGTATATCAAATAAATGCTAAAGAAGTTTGGAATGGAAGATTGCAAACTGGTCAATACTCTTATGCAAACCAGTTTCATGTTAGTTAAAAATGATTATTCAAATTCTACAGATCAGAGGTAGTGCAGTTCAATGATTGGCATCTTACTTTATGTGACAACATCCAAACCAGATGTAATGCAAGTAGTTGGACATGTGGCACGATTTCAAGAAACACCATAGAAATCAAAATTTCTAGCAGTAAATAGGATATTCATATATCTAAAGGCTATATAAGAGTTTGGATTATGGTATCCAAAATGAAAGGATCTATCACTTATTTCCTACATAGATCCAGATTGGGAAGGTTGCATTGATGACCGAAGAAGTACAAGTGGAGCAACATTCGAATTATGTGAGTGTTTGGTGTCTTGGCTAAGAAAGAAACAGTCATCAGTATCATTTTCTACAGTCGAAGCAGAGTATATTGCAGCAACTACATGTTGTACACAGGTTTTATGGATGAAACAAAATATGATAGATATATAGGTTGAGTATGATGATACCATTTCAATATATTGTAATAATACAAGCGCCATCAGTATCTCAAAGAATCCAATGATGCACTCCAAGATGAAGCACATTCCAATCAAATATCACTTTCTACGGGAACAGGTTGCAGAGAGGAACATTGGAGTTAAATATGTGGGAATAAAAGAACATGTTGCAAATATCTGTACAAAACCACTTCCAAGGGAATCTTTTAATATCTCAACAGAGACTCGAAGTAAGTTCTACTCCAAAATGAATGATTTTGAATGGTTATCTTATATGTCTTAAATTTACATGAGAACACACCATTAATAGGACAATTCAGTTTGGGGGAGTAATTTCAGGAAGAGTTTAGTCAGGGGGAACAACCCCGATGAGAGTTTAGTTTGGGAAGATTTGAGTCAAGGGGAAAAGGCCCAAGGACAATTCAATTAGGGGGAGCATCCCCGATGAGAAGTTTCATTTTCCATTGATGTCAAAAGGGGAGGTATTCATCAGATGCATGGTTAGAGAGCATAGACGCATGGTTCCAAGGAGAGCGATGGTCACAGGGGGATCATGAGAAATATGACTTCAATGTTGCATCAGAGTGTTTCCATCAATGCTAAAGGGGGAGATTGTTGATTAATTCGGTTGGTTTTCATTAATGTCAACCCTTGAAGCAAGTACGGTAGCAAATTCTAGTAACCCCAACAATATGGTTAAGGGAATTAAGATTGTTTGATGTATAATGGTATGGGTATTATTATATCTGTAGGTAAGACTATTATAGATGGATAATACATTTAATGTTGTTTATGGTGATATGTGGAATGTCACATAAATCCTCATGGTTAGAGAGTTATGGCCTTGTGAAGTTGGAGAACCCTCATGAGTTATCTAGAAGGTCAAATAAGACATGTTATTCTAGAAACTCCTAGAAGAAGTTGACTAGTCAAAGTGGGTGAAACTAGGAGTTAATCATGGGTTAAGTTGTTTCAATTAGAAAATAATAAAAATAAATTAGTTTCAACTAGAAGTGGAGAGTTTAGTATTTGTGGATAAAGTGGTTATAAGTGGACAAGTGGTTAGAAGTGGGGTTATCCCTAAAATAAGGAAAATGGGTTAAGTTGGTTAGAAGGTAACCCCTTGAGGAAGCTACATGGAAGTATAAATAAGAGATCAAGGCTCTCCTATTAGCACCTATTGAGCACATCAAATATATATTATTGTGTAAGGTTTATTGCAGGTACTCATTGATACATCTGAAGTTACATGATCTAGGTGGATATCGATGGCCACCCACCTCTTCTAACTGGCTCAAAATAGCTGACAATTTTGGCATTTTACTATTTTTAGCAGTTTTAACTTCCGGGGCCATTTTGAGGGCCTAAATGAATATTTTCCAGGATCGAGCTTATCAATGATAGCTAAAGGAATTATTGAGCCCCCAAAATGAATCTCCTCGATGATACCTTTCCAATGGGCTATCATACACCTAAAACAGAGATCGTATGAAAACGTTACGACCCCGGGAAGTTGATGTACTGACTTACCCAAACAGGGTCCACATGACTTTTGGCACTTCATCTCCTAGGGTTAGGTTTTTGGATGTATAGGTTTTTTGGAATTCCTGTTTATTGTAAAAAGGCCTTCATAGTCTCATTGTAATCATCTTAATGTAAATGAGCGCAACTATCACATCTCTTCTCAGAGATAAGCCGCCACCATTCCAGCAAGCTTGTTTCAGCTGCATTTTATTGTTTCAGCTTATTTCCTTATTGAATAGAAAACGAGTTTTATTGTATCTCTGTTATTTTATGTTAAGCACATATTAAGAATCTGTATTCATTTCGTTCTTCTCATAAAATCCGAATCATTGGTATCATAGCGGTATGCTCCTTGTTGCCTTAATGCATGTCCCCAACGAGGTCGGAGTACAAAGAGTTGGGTCTCGAGCTTGTTTCTCTTGAGGAAAAAAGCTCTCGCACACCCAAGTGACCTCTCATGGTAGGAGAAAATAAATATGACGGGACAGGAGATCCTTTCAAACTGTTGATTGAGGAAGCCCTCATGCAACAAAGGAATGAGATGATGGATAGTTTCGCGCAAATCCTTCGACGACTCCCAATAGGCGATGCATATTCTTCGAGCGGAGGTACCACCCCCTTCAAGGTACAAATAAACTTCGATATTCCTATATTTGAAGGTCAGATAGATGCAAATGTTGTAGACAAGTGGTTGAATCTACTAGAAGGGTATTTTTCTGTCCATAACTTTCCGAATAGAGAAAATATTACTTTTGCACTCCTCAAAGTTGTTCCCCATGTCAAAGATTGGTGGGAAACTTTCTGTGAGAAAAAAGAAACAGAGGAACCCTCATTATTTACAGTCACAACCACATGGGATTCCTTCAGGGATGCTATTAAGGAACAATACTACCCTGTCGGAAGTTATGATGACTTGTATACCAAATGGACCACACTACGGCAAGAAAGAGACCAAGCAGTGCCAAATTTCATGAATATCTTTCATACCTTGCACACCAAGTTGGGTATCAAATATTCAGAGTGACATCTGGTGCTCAAGTATCACGACACTATGCATTGATACATCCAAAATGAAATGGAATTTTTGGACATCTCATCCTTGGGCGCGGCCTACCAATATGCTGTCAAAATCGAGCAAAAGCCCAAACAAAAGACGCGACAATTTAGGCCTGGGAACCCCTCATAAAAAAAGCCAGGAAAGGGTGGCCCCAACCCAAAGAACAAAGGACAGAGAAAAAATGGAAAGTATCAGGACAACTAGGCCAAGCCGCAAGAAAAGAAGGACACCAGAAAGACAAAGAAAGATACCGGGAAGTGGTGCGACTTCCATAAGATCCCTTGGCATAACATTGTTGACTGTTTCTCAAAGAAGTCACTGGTGGCATAAGTGAAAGCCTCTGACTTAGCTGTGGGTTCAGACTCTGAGACAAAACCAGAAAGGGGAAGACAGATCATTGATGCAGAACCCAGTGCCACCGTTGCTACCATCAAGCTCCATCCTGGTGAACTAGATGAGCCAGAAGAAGGAGAATGCCTCTTCCATTCATAGATGTGGGTAAAAGGAACCCCGCTACACTTCATCATGGATAGTGGTAGTCAAAATAACCTCATCTCAGTAGAGGTCGTCAAGCGGCTGGCCCTGCCGACAACACCGCACCCACAACCCTACACCATTGGATGGCTCCACCAAGGAAGCGATCTCCGCGTCAGTGAAAAGTTCCGACTATCATACGATATCAATCCCTTCAAAGATGAGGTATTGTGTGATGTTTCTCCTCTCGAAGTTTGTGATGTTCTTTTGGGCCAAATTTATTTATGGAAACATCATGTTGTATATGAGTCTAGGCCTCGTAGTGTTATTATTACTTTGAACATAAAATTGTATAGGATACCTGAGGCAGTCCCACCTACTGCTATTTCCTTGATCTCTGCTAAGCAATGCAGGAAGGTCATCTCTCAGACATGGAAGTTTGTCTTCTTCGTGATTCGCTCTCAGAATAAGCGAAAGATCACAGCCACATCTAGGGTCTTTGCGTTTGACCTCTCCACACAACAGAATCAAGTAGATAAGGTCATGGAAGAATACTCATATATCTTCTCCTCACCTACCGTGGTACCTCTGGACTGCTAGGTCAAGCACCCCATCGATCTGACCCCCGGTGCACTGCTGCCCAATGGGCCAGTCTATCGTCGCTCTTTGTTAGAGAATGAGGAGATCAAGCGACAGATCCAAGAACTGCTCCACAAGGGGCACATCCATCCCATCTCATCACCTTGCGGGAGCCCAATCATGTTGGTATAGAAGAAAGATGGAACCTGGCAACTCTGCATTGATTACTGGGCTCTGAATAAAATCACAGTCAGAAACTGGTACCCGATTCCCCGAATCGACGACCTCCTTGATCAACTCACAGGGGCCAAATACTTTAGTAAGATTGATCTGAAGTCTGGCTACCACCAGGTCCCGATAGAATAAACAGATGTATGGAAAACCGCCTTCAAGTAAAAGGAAGACATTTTTGAATGGTTGGTCATGCCCTTTGGTTTGAAAAATGCTCCAGCCACTTTCATGAGTATGATGGACAATATCCTGTGACCATTCACCAATACTTTTGTAGTGGTGTATCTGGATGACATTCTCATTTACAACAAGACTTGGGCCGAACACTTGCAACATAGTCAATAGGTTCTGCACACCCTGCGGCAGCACAAGTTGTATGCCAACTTGGAAAAATGCTCCTTCGGCATGGACAGGGTCCATTACCTGGTCTACATAATTGATCAGCATGGTGTACATGTGGATCCAACCAAGATCCAAGTCATCCATGACTGGCCATCCCCAACCACACTCACTGAGCTTCGGAGCTTCTTGGGCCTTGCCAATTTCTACCACAGGTTCATGTTGGGATTCTCCCATATTGCATGGGCCCTTAGCCAAATAACCAGGGGTGGTGATAAGGTGAAATTTGCATGGGGCCGGTCCCAACAACAAGAATTCGACGAATTGAAGCATCGCTTATGCTTAGCCCCAGTACTTTCACTACTAGACTTGCAGCAGCCCTTCGAGATCGAGACAGATGCTTCGGACTATGCAGTGGGCGATGTTCTCACTCATCACGACCACCCTGTGGCCTATCACAGTGAGACACTATTAGATGTTGTCTGTAAGTACCCTACTTATGACAAAGAAATGTACTCCATTGTGCAATCCTGCCGCCAGTAGAGACATTACATTCTTGGGAAGGAAACAATCATCCACACTGATCATAAGCCACTACAGTTCATGCAGACACAAGGAAAATTATAGAATGATCGCCATCAAAAGTGGTCCATATACTTGCAACAATTCCACCTCAACATCAAGTATAAAAAAGGAAGCACCAATCACGTCGTTGATTGCCTCAACAGACCGCCAGTCGCAGCACTCACCATGGTACTAGACTCCTGCAGCCATGAGACCTCTGGATGGCCCCAACTCTATGAGACAGACCCAGACTTCACCACCACCTACCAAATGTTGGGTGCAGACGCAGTTGTCGATAATTTCCATCTTCAGGATGGGTTGTTGTGTTGTCTTAGGCATATATGTGTTCCATTGAGCGAGCGAGAGAAGATGATATGGGAAGCCCACTACAGTCGAGTGGTAGGACACTTCGGCGTCAAAAAGATTGTGGCGATGCTATAGAAACATTTCTATTGGCTGAAACTTCGACAGGAGGTTACCAAGTATATCAGGTCCTGCACTGCCTGCGCTATTGCCAAACCGAAAACTAAGAAATAGGGCATGTACACCCCTCTTCCTACTCCTGACAAGCCATGGGAATTCATCTCAATGGAATACATGTCGGGTCTCCCATCCACCAAGCTGGGAAATGACTGTGTTTTTGTGGTTGTTGATCGCTTTTCTAAGATGGTGATTCTAGTTGCCCGCAAGAAGAACATCATAACATCATAGCAGAGGCCACTGCCAAGCTCTTCTTTGAACGAGTCTGGGTACATTTTGGAATCCCACAAACCATTGTCTCAGATCAGGACAGTCGATTTCTCAACACATTGTGGTCGAGCCTCTGGTCACTGTTGGACACCAATCTCACCAAATCCACGACCTTCCACCCTCAGACAGATGGCCAAACTGAGGTCGTCAATCGAATGATTGTGCATATCCTTCACATGTATAATTCAAATCACCCTCAGACATGGGATGAGAGCCTTCCCTATGTCCAACATAGCCACAACCGATCCCTGCATAGCTCAACCGGCCACAACCACTTTCAGGTGGGGTTGGGATTCCAACCATTGGGTCCCATAAATGTTGCACTTCCCCTTGCGGTCACCTCCACCAACTCATCTCCTACTCCAACTGAAGCTGACAAAGCCACCCGGTTCATTGAGCGGATCTAGCACATCTGCCAACAGGTTCAAGATATGCTACAGAAGTACAATGACAAGTACAAGCAGCGCCATGATCAACATCGGGTGCCACATAAGTTTCAGGTGGGCAACAAAGTTTGGTTGCACTTGCAGAAAGAACGCTTTACAAGACCCCATCGGAAGCTTTTCCCACTCCATTATGGGTCATACACCATCACCAAGTTCATGGGGGATAATTCTTTTGAGCTCAACATTCCTCATTTCCTTGGTCTACACCTAGTGTTCAACATGGATCTCCTTCGCCCTTATTTCCCACCATTATTAGACACCTCAAACATAGCAGGGCAACTGACACCAACAGAGCTCAACCCCAACTGCATACAACAAGCATCCAATGATCATATTGTGGACACAAATATCAAGGGCACTCAATAGTAAAGGATCCAACTTTATCGAGTCGTCAAAGCAGGGCAGCTCCTTCCCCAAGGCAAGTGGCTCACCCGAGGCCAAATTCAACAGAAATTTCCTCATCTGATGGGGGAACTCAAAAAAATGGAGACCATTGCTTCCTAAGGAGTGAGAATTGATCCAGGTGGATATCGGTGGCCACCCACCTCTTCCAACTAGCTCAAAACATTTTTATGACAATTTTGGCAATTTACTATTTTTAGTAGTTTTAACTTCCGGGGCCATTTTGAGGGCCTAAATGAAGGTTTTTTGGGATCGAGATTCTCAATGATAGCCAAAGGCATGATTGAGCCCCCAAAATGAATATCCTCGACGATACCTTACCAACGGGCTATCATACACCTAAAACGAAGATCGTATGCAAAAGTTACGACCCCAGGAAGTTGATGTACTAACTTACCCAAACGGGGCCCACATGACTTTTGGCGCTTCATCTCCTAGGGTTAGGGTTTTGGAAGTCTAGGGTTTTTGTCATTCCTGTTTATTGTAAAAAGGCCTTCAAAGCCTCATTTTAATCATCTTCTTGCGAATGAGAGTATCCGTCACATCTCTTCTCAGAGATAAGCCGTCACCATTCCAACAAGCTTGTTTCCGCTACATTTTACAGTTTCTGCTTATTTCCTTATTGAATAGAAAACCAATTTTACTGTATCTCTTTTATTTTATTTTAAGCACCTGTTAATAATCTGTATTTATTTCGTTCTGCTCATAAAAAACATATCATTACGCAAGTCTGAGGTAGCTCGAAGGGTTGACGACGAAAGTTTTAGAATTACAAAAATACTAAAAAAACCCTAGTTTTTGAGGTGTATGCGGGCTACAGTGGATAAGGGGGCATACGTACGCAGAATGCCAGTATAACAGGCTACGTACACGTGGGAAAATCCATGAAAACTTGAGGATATGAATATGTCAGGTATCTAGAGTCTGAAAGAAAGCTCCTAGGAAGGTCTAGAATGATCAGGTACAACAGATCTATCTACAAGTTCAAAAGGTATGTCCCATTTCTATGAGTAGTTGGATATTGTTGTCTACATGAGATATGGTTATGGGGGTTTGAGTATTTTCCCTAGAGAGGATATTGGTTGTATGGAAATTACTGTACAAGCCATGTCTACAGAATACAGTGTTGGTATATTTGATATTAATCATTGGTACATCTTGTTAGTGTTGAGGCACATCTTGTATTTCTTGGCATATGGTTGAGGGTTTTTGTGGTACATGGTTGAGAGTTTGTAGTTGTGAAGTGGTTGAGAAGTTGTTGGTGTAGTGTGAGGTTGTATATCATTGTATATCAGTGAGTGTTTGATGTCTAGTCCATGTGAGGACTATTACACTTGTTCATGATTATACACACATGTATGGCATATGACTAGAGATATAGATGCACTTGGTTAAGGGTTATATAAGATGATGTATGCACAGGATAAAACTATAGATAAGNAGCGCCATGATCAACATCGGGTGCCACATAAGTTTCAGGTGGGCAACAAAGTTTGGTTGCACTTGCAGAAAGAACGCTTTACAAGACCCCATCGGAAGCTTTTCCCACTCCATTATGGGTCATACACCATCACCAAGTTCATGGGGGATAATTCTTTTGAGCTCAACATTCCTCATTTCCTTGGTCTACACCTAGTGTTCAACATGGATCTCCTTCGCCCTTATTTCCCACCATTATTAGACACCTCAAACATAGCAGGGCAACTGACACCAACAGAGCTCAACCCCAACTGCATACAACAAGCATCCAATGATCATATTGTGGACACAAATATCAAGGGCACTCAATAGTAAAGGATCCAACTTTATCGAGTCGTCAAAGCAGGGCAGCTCCTTCCCCAAGGCAAGTGGCTCACCCGAGGCCAAATTCAACAGAAATTTCCTCATCTGATGGGGGAACTCAAAAAAATGGAGACCATTGCTTCCTAAGGAGTGAGAATTGATCCAGGTGGATATCGGTGGCCACCCACCTCTTCCAACTAGCTCAAAACATTTTTATGACAATTTTGGCAATTTACTATTTTTAGTAGTTTTAACTTCCGGGGCCATTTTGAGGGCCTAAATGAAGGTTTTTTAGGATTGAGATTCTCAATGATAGACAAAGGCATGATTGAGCCTCCAAAATGAATATCCTCGACGATACCTTACCAATGAGCTATCATATGCCTAAAACGAAGATCGTATGCAAAAGTTACGACCCCGGGAAGTTGATGTACTAACTTACCCAAACAGGGCCCACATGACTTTTGGTGCTTCATCTCCTAGGGTTAGGTTTTTGGAAGTCTAGGGTTTTTTTCATTCCTGTTTATTTTAAAAATGCGTTCAGAGCCTCGTTGTAATCATCTTCTTGCGAATGAGCGTAGTCATCACATCTCTTCTCAGAGATAAGCCGTCACCATTCCAACAAGCTTGTTTCTACTACATTTTACAGTTTTTGCTTATTTCCTTATTGAATAGAAAACCAGTTTTACTGTATCTCTTTTATTTTATTTTAAGAACCTGTTAATAATCTGTATTCATTTCGTTCTGCTCATAAAATCCATATCATTACGAAAGTCTGAGGTAGCTCGAAGGGTTGACAATGAAAGTTTTAGAATTACAAAAATACTAAAAAAACCCTAGTTTTTGAGGTGTACGCGGGCTACAGTGGATAAGGGGGCATACGTACGCGGAATGACAGTATAACAAGCTACGTACACGTGGGAAAATCCATGAAAACTTGAGGATATGAATATCTCAGGTATCTAGAGTCTGAAAGAAAGCTCCTAGGAAGGTCTAGAATGATCAGGTACAACAGATCTATCTACAAGTTCAAAAGGTATGTCCCATTTCTATGAGTAGTTGGATATTGTTGTCTACATGAGATATGGTTATGGGGGTTTGAGGATTTTCCCTAGAGAGGATATTGGTTGTATGGAACTTACTGTACAAGCCATGTCTACAGAAATACAGTGTTGGTATATTTGATATTTATCATTGGTACATCTTGTTAGTGTTAAGGCACATCTTGTATTTCTTGGCATATGRTTGAGGGTTTTTGTGGTACATGGTTGAGAGTTTGTAGTTGTGAAGTGGTTGAGAAGTTGTTGGTGTAGTGTGAGGTTGTATATCATTGTATATCAGTGAGTGTTTGATGTCTAGTCCATGTGAGGACTATTACACTTGTTCATAATTATACACACATGTATGGCATATGACTAGAGATATAGATGCACTTGGTTAAGGGTTATATAAGATGATGTATGCACAGGATAAAACTATAGATAAGACAGAGTGATAGGTTGCA
>JZKD02S1231346.1:732560-772222 GCA_000966675.3 Picea glauca
GTAGTTGAAAAAAACAAACCATGGCTCTGAAATTTCCCAAATAGTGTGAGGAAAAGTTTATATGCCAGTATGGAAGTGCTATAGAGGAAAATTTGTAAATAACCAAAGTTTTGTGGATGAAGCTTTAAGGATAGAATTCGGCCTATGTAACCTATTTGGGGAAAATGATGAAATTGGGAAAACTCATGAATGACAATTAATAGACATGCCATGGGGTAAAATTCAAAAGAATAATGAAAGAATGATAGAGAAGATGAGTTGTAGAATCTGAGCATGGAAAATACATGGCAACTGTAAATTTTCAGAAAGTGTGTGTGTGTGTGCACATCTAACACATGGTCCCGTACTAGTGACATGGATTGACAAGGTGATGTGGAGGCATCAAGGTGATACTAAGTGAAGTTAGGGGGCATAGGTGGTGCCCACAAGGTAGGGTACACAATGGCGGGGAATTCAAGTCAGAAAAGACGGTTTACAGAGGCTATTGGCCATTTTAACTAGTTGCATGCTATACCCCCATAATAGGTCTTAGTCGTTGATTTGAGATTAAGCATGGGGAACATGTGCACCCATAGAGGGATGTTGGAGATGGGACCCTTTATCGTCACATCAACCAATATCAATGCACCAGGTGTAGGATGCAAGGACAAAGAAATACCCCCTATCACATCTATGGTCATAATCATGCCAAGTGTAGGAAAAGGACCACATAGTACCAATGGCCCACAATAAAATAATTATAATAACAAATAATTATTATAAAGAGAAGCATAGAGAGATAGAGGGGCCACAAAGGACCTAACATGACAAGTAAGAGACAAAGGAGATGACATGTCCACATTAGAAGATGATAGGTGAACACCAATGTCGTGTCAATAGTGATGTGCCATGCCACATCAACAAGGATGCCATGTCAATAGCATTAAATTTTATTTAAAGAAGTCTAGAGCCAAAATCATTTTTTTGTCCATAACAAGAGAAGATTTAGTCAAATTTAAGTGAAATTTCTAGTGTAGTTCCACAATGATGAACCACAAAAGTGCCAGTGTGGGTCATTGGTTAGTCTAACTCCAATTTTCCAAAAAATGTATATTATTGTTTTTTAATAAATGGGGTGGTACTCACTGATAGAGGCCTTATTGCTGATGAAATTTGGACACTGAGTAATAGGAGAATACATGAAGAAACCAAATGGAGAATTTGACCAAATTCAAAAGGTTTTGGAATGGAGATGAAAAAATAGGCCAAAATACACTATTCCAAGATATTGTTTTGTGTTTTTAGAATCGTTAGTGGAGGAAAAGGGAACCATGAAAAAATTGTGGAATTTTTTTTGTATTTGACATTTGATGTCCACAATAATCCAGACAACTTTGTTTTATTGAATTTTTTCTATCTTTTCTCCATTTGACTAAAAATTCCAAGTCTACATAAAGTGCAAAAATAACAAAGTTGAGAATTCCATATTAATGGAGAAATTGACTAGAGCATCATATCACTAATATGGAAGTTGCTAAGTAATTACAATTACAAGAATTATTTGTTCCTGATACAATTTTTTTCTTGGTTCTCACCATATTTTCTTCTACAAGTGGTAGAACATGGTCTATGAATTTGATTGCACCATTGAGAAAAGTCTAGAAAATGGCCAAAAATGTGGATTTCTGAGAGCTATAAAGTTATGCTCGAAACTTAGAATTGAGAATAGTTGTATTCGTTGGAAATTTAATTTATTGGAGAACATGATATAATGTTTAATTTTTTAAAATATGTATTTCATTGTTTTAGGAAGCTGCAATAACAAGACATCTAGGCTCAATGAACAATGAAATTGTTAAATGTGGAAGATTTTTAAAGCATTTTTTATTTTGGAAAAAGAGATTAGGATGATAGAGGTGCATACCAAATGTGAATATTGAGCAAGGAAGACTACAAATACCTCATGATGGTGCTTGTGTAGTGGTGAGGAGGCACAAATATTTATTCTAATTAATGCGTGCAATTCAAATTACAGAGGAAGAGTTAGTTTTTATCTCATGAAGTGTCTCAACATAGGCCTATGTGTCCTAGGCATGCTGATGGACAAAAAATTGACCCAGATCAGCCTTATTATTTCAGCCTAAGTCTAACTTAGGCTTGCAACACAATTTTACCCTTGAGTGGAATGTGGGACCCAGGGAGAGAGGGTGCACCTTATGAATGTGGCTGAGTGGTTTGTGGGCCCCTTGTCCAAAGGAGGGCATACCACTTAGTGGAGAGTGGGGTTCATCCCAAGAGGGGCACCCCAATATCATCCTTTGAGGCCCAAGGATGAGCACACATCTGAAGGTAAATAGGGGGATACTAGGGAGATAAAAGGAGGTTGAGGGTGAGAGGACATTTACCATTCTAATTTGTGAGGTTGAGAAAGTGAGAGAAAGAGGGGCACTTGGGCCAAAGAAGGTAGTGTGATAGCAGCTAAGGAAGAGGAAACATTATGGGATAGTTTCGAGCAATCATTGGAGGTTAGATCAGGACCATTATGGGAAGCCAAGGAGGCTGAAATTAGGTCCAAGATAGAAACATTATACAGGCTGATTTCTGTGCATTTTCTGCAAGTAGCAAGAAGCCAAATATAAGCCAAATAATTCAGCTAGCTAGGTCGTACACATATGGTGTCTTAGCTAGTTTTCCCCACACTGGGGTTTCTAGGGTAACATATGGTGTCTTGTATAGTTTTTTTTCTTGGTTGTGTATGCTAATGCTATTAAATTGTGTTGTATATCTCAGCTATAGGTTAACTGCATAAATTCAGATTTTATATCAACCTTTATAATTTTTGGTTAAGTTAATATATTGGTAGTAATTTCAGTGACTGAGATATGGGTATAAATCAACATGGTATCAGATCTTAGACTTTGAGTACAAGACATACATAGTACTTGTTGTGTGGACCAGAAGACCAGATAGTGTGGGTGAAACAAGGAATCAAACTCAAATGGCCATTGCAGGCTTAAGGGTTGAGGACAAGCTGGATGGAGCCTCAAATTTATGTCCTTGGAGGGAGTGTATCAGCTTGGTGCTAGAGGAGAATGGGTTACTGGAAATTGTTGAAGGCAAAGTGGAAGCCACAATTGATCCAATACAGATAGCAGCCCATACAAAGAAGGATGTTAAGGCCTTGAGGATACTTGTGGATGGTGTCAAAAACCAAATCATTCCACATTTGTCTGGAAAGAAGATAGCGAAGGACAGGTGGGAGGCCCTGGTAAATCTATACCAGTCTGAAAACCAGAGCAAGAAGATGTTACTTAGAGAAAAGTTTAGAAGAACGAATATAGACAAGGGAGATTCTGTGGTCACATACCTCACAAAGTTTACTCAGATTTGAAATGAACTGGTAGTTGTGGGAGAGGAAGTGGATGAGACAGAGTTGGTGAGGACAACCTTGAATGGATTCACCAAACAATGTGAAGTATTTTTCCATGGATTTGTGGCTTGGGATAAGCTCCCTAATTGGGAGAGATTATGGGATGACTTCACCTAGGAGGAGCTGAGACTAGATGCCACTCAGGCTAGCCAACCAAATAGTGAAGAGGAAGAGAATGTGGCTCTTCATGTGAAGAAGGGTAGTGTAGAGGGAAGCTCAAGAGACATGGGAAAAGAGAGATTTTTTTCATGTCACAAGACTGGCCATTATGCTAGCAAGTGTCCCAAGAAGAAGAAGAAGAATGAGTCAAAGGTAGTAGCTACACCATCTACTGAGATGGATGCATTTGCAAAGAAATTCGATCATGAATTTTCTTTGGTTGCCACTCTTTCTAGCAACAACAGATTGGATGAGTTTGAGGATAGTGGGGCATGGTTCATGGACAGTGGGTCATCTTTCCATATCACAGAAATGAGGTCGGTCTTCCTTAGTGTTTCAGAGATGTGCTCAGACTTCCATGTAAAGAGTGGGGTGCACACCAGGCATGTAATAAAGGTGTTTGGATGCATCAAATTCCAGATAGAGTAAGGAGTGGCTCTAGAGGTGGATGAGGTGATGTATGTGCTAGAGTTGAAGGTTAAATTTCTCTCTATATGAACTATGGAATATATGGGGTATGAAGTGACATTCCCTGATGTACATGTGCCCATACAAGAAGAGGGAGAAACCTTGGATGTAGTAGTGAGGCTTGGCATCACGCAAGGTATGATGTACAAGGTGCTGGGACAACCTGTAGGTGGGTCTAGGGGTATCTTGGATTAGATATCAGTATTGAAGAAATTCAATTGGTATGACTTGACATTGATGTACGATAAGAGAAGCACATCAGATAAGAGTGCAACAGAAGTAGCAGGTGGATCTTCCGGTTCAAATGGAGAAGCTACAATAGCAGCAACATATTTGACTGGATCAAAGATTGATGCTGGTGGAGACACCTCCCTCGATAAGAGGGAGTGTTAGTTTTTAGCTCATGAGGTGTATTAACATAGGCCTATATGTCTAGGAATGTTGATGGACACCTAAATTGACCCAAATCAACGTTAGTATTTCATCCTAAGTATAACTTAGGATTGCAACAAAATTTCACCCGTGATTGGAATGTGGGGCCAAGGGAGAGAGGGCGCACCTCATGAAGGTGGTTGAGTGGTTTTTGGCCCCCTTGTCCAAAGGGGGGTGCACCACTTAGTGGAGAGTGGGGTCCAACCCAAGAGGGGAACCCCAATCTCAGCCTTTGAGGCCCAAGGCTGGGCACACATCTCAATGTAAATGGGGGGCTTCTAGGGAGATAAAATGAGGTTGAGAGTGAGAGGACATTTACCATTATCATTTGTGAGCTTGAGAAAGTGATATCAAGAGGGGGGCTTGGGAAATAGAAGGTAGTTTTCTAGCAACTAAGGTAGAGGATGATTTTTGGGCTAGTTTGGAGCAGTCGGTGGAGGTCAGATCAAAACCACTATGGGCAGCCAAGGAGGTTGAACACTGGTTGAAGATAACAACATTCTACAGGATGATTTATGGGCATTTTCTGCAGGTAGAAGCACACCAAATTTAGGCCAAATACTTCATCCATCCATGTTGTACACATGCCATACCAACCAACTGTTGTCCAAGTTGTACTGGGATGAAATAACATATGTTGTACATGTTGTATTAAGGCCGCACACTTGTTGTAATTGTTGGGAAGTACTAGATGCATTGTACCTGGGACGTATAACAATTTTGTTGGGTTGTTTTTAGCTGAGTAGGAGTGAGAAAGGTTATTAAAAATTTCTGTAAGAAATTTCCATTTTTTATGTTGTTGTAATTTCTCTTGGACACCCACAATAAAAGCCCCTCTTAGATAGTTTTCCCCACACTGGGGTTTCCAGGGTAACATATGGTGTCTTGTGTAGTTTCTGTGCTTGGTTGTGTATGCTTCTGCTGTTAAATTCTATTGTATATCTCAGTTGTAGGTTAACTGCATAAATTTACATTTTGTATCAACATTTATAATTTCTAGTTAAGATAATTTATTGGCTGTAATTTCAGTGACTAATATATAGGTATAGATCATCAGGAATATCTAGAGAAGGACCTAGCCATTATATCTTAATACTATATGAAGCAAATAATTAGTGATAGGTATAAAGTGCCACATGAGCTCTTGGCTATTGGACTTAAATATTCTGTGCCACAAGAGAATATTTGGCTAGGGTATGGAAGATACCTACATGAAGAGAAGATCCATGAGGATATTGACCATTGCAGTTGGTTATGGTGTACAACCAAGTAACCATGATAAGGATAAGAAGCATGGAACACGAAATCATGTGAAGAATGACACTAGTATGCATGAGAAGGAAAGGTAATTTTTCTTAACCCTTGAATATGAAGAAAGGAAATTAAGTGATAATGACTAAAAATAATGTTTGCAAAGAAAAAAGTGGTGGATATTCGTAGGATAAAGAAAATATACCAAGAAAAAAAGGAACAAGAACTTTATGAGGTGATGTGTGACTTATATGATTGGTGAGTCACCTATGTGGGAGAGTGTATGAATGCTTGGAAGAGTTGAAAGCTATGAATCAACAAATTATGTTTAAATAATTCAAGGCAAGAAATTCGCTTGTTACATCAAAGTGCACAGTAGAAGCATGGTACAAAGTGTAAATAATTCAATGGAAGAAATAATGAACTTTCATTCACTTTAAAGGTGTCATTGAATGAATAAAGAATTCCATTGTATGGAGATTGGTCTTGGTGGACATAATTAGAATTCACAAAGAATTACTCAATGAAGTGAAGAAGTATTTTAGAATTGAACAAAGTTCATGGAAAACTAGAGATAGTAGCAAACAGTGCCATAATTTGGATATTTAAGCTGATTGGGAGATTTTGCAGCACTAAGGGTAGGATTATAACAATAAATGATATTTTTTAAGCATGTAGAGGATGTTTAGTGCATTCCAAGTGTATAAATGAATAATAAACCAAGGAAGAACATAAGAAAAGTAATGATTTCTAGAATGGAAATATTAAGAAGTCATAGGAGAAGGAAAGTATATCTATGCTTAGCATTGTTTGTAAAAGAGAATGGAATTTGAAAAGAGACCATATCAATATGGAAGGGCATTAATTGCAATGCTATGAATGGATGGAAGGTCCAATTGAAGTTACATGTGGTTGCAAAATAGAGTGAACTCAGGAGGATTCATTATGAAGCTGGAATAACATAAAATGTAGCATTATACTATTCTAGAGTGTTTATTAATGAATTCAATGTTATCCCCACTTTAGGGATAACTAAGGAGATTATGTCTTGAGGCCCACAAGTCCTAGACATGGAGTACCAAGAGCCAGATCGACTTGAGCATGGCCCTAGAGGGCCCATCTTTTCACTCTTCAGAGCCTCCACTTTGTCAGCAACAACAACATCCATCACCTCGGCCTGGTCCTGTAGCAGAGGTGGATCTTGCTCCACGAGGTAATGAGTCTGGGTATCATGGTATTTGTCACTCTGATCCTCAAAACCTTTGAATATGTTCATTTGATTCTTTTGTTTCTAACGGGTTCTTGGATCTTATACCTATCCACTTGACCATAACTAGGGGGAATGATAGGATTCCCTAGTAAGCTTATGCCCATAGGTTTTGAGTTTCCACTAGGGGGATTCATGAGAAGCCATCGTCTTCTCCCACCATACTTACCACTTTCCATATTTCTCCCGCTCATCCATCCCATTACATTGGTTTGGGCATTGGGTTGGCCAAATATTTAAGGGTTTCACCTTACCTTGTGGGAAGAAGGGGCTAAAGGCCCAGAGGGTAAAGGTAGATGGAAAAATATAGAAGCCAAAGAATGAAACCTTGAGATGCTTCGCCCAAGGATCCTCGAGAAAGCAGTAAAAGGATTCTCAGCAAGAAACAAAGGGACCCATAAAAATAATAAAACAAGAACTAGTTAGAGGATAGGGGGTCTTATCACGAGCCAGCCTATTAGGTCTATTATCTCCTCAAATAAATTGGTCAAATTTATTTTATTAGGTGATAGGAAAGTCATTAGATGAAGCATTTTATATTTTTTTTAAGAGTCTTTTAAAAAGAGCTTTGAACTTGTATTTCACAAGAACTCTTGAGCCAACAGTTTATTTGTAAAAATTTCAAAAGATAGGTTTCGGTGGCTAAGGTCTATGTTCTAAAGTGCTGTAAGTCACCGAAAGAATTAACTTTTGGCAACTAAAATCTCAATTTCGGGGCGCTCTAAACCACCGAAATCATAGGTTTTTCAAACTATAAAATGCCTTGGGAAAACTCAAATTTCTCAGTCGTGGAGAGGTTGTTTTACATGTTCAAATAGTCGATTGACAGCTAGACATCCTAATATTTCCAATGGTACTTTTAGATCTTCATTTGGAGCTCAGGAAGGTAGTCAAAAGTCCCCCACAAGATGATGCTTCGTTTTTAGAAATGTGACATTTCTACTGTGTTGAGTCATCGTTTTCAAATGATGTTTCTAAGCGACTGGAGGATAATTTTGAGAAATGGTCGAAGGATTTTGTGCCTAACATGTCAAATAACAATAACCTATTTCGGTTTATACACAGGTGTCACAGATGTGGAGAACTGAATCCATCTCTGAGCCCCAGTTTTCAGCAGTCTGGCCCAATTTTTGTGGTAGGCAGTTTCATAAATTGATTGTAACTGATTTTTATCTTTGGGATTTGGGAAGATTTCGAGCTGCTTTGACATCATCATTTGAAGAACTACTGAAGACAAATCGACTTTTGGAAATGGATTTAATCCATACATATTGTAAAATTGTTGTAATGATTTCTATTTTTAACATAATAGATCCATACTTTCAGGATCTGGAATAGTATTGTAAAGGCTATAAAGCCTGTAAATTTTATAGACTAAGGGTTCGATTATGGAGATTAAACTATACTATTTTTGTAATAGACCTTTCTTGCATATAATACAGATACACAAGCTTCTTTCTCTGTTACTATCATATTTCCATTTTCTTTCTATTTTCTGTACTTTCATTGATTACTTTCTTTGTCCAAGTTTGTCTAATTGCAGGTGACTATCATCTCATCCTGTCAATTCATAAACATTGATGGATTAGTAATCACTTCTATATTTATTTATCCCATCATATATACGTTTTGGTTGATAAATATATTCTTCTTCACCCATCATGTTCAGTTATTCATCTGATTATTAACTCTTGAAAGCCTTGTCTTACGTGGTTATATATATTTGAGAGTCTTGAAAACAAACCAGTTTGTTAGTTATCCCATTTGATCCAACAAACACACAAAATCAAAACACACATTAAGTTACCAGGCTTCTTCAAGATATAACCTGAGAAGGACTCCTGGAGAGATAACAAGGTCCATGGGCATGTAGCGGTATGACACTACCAACAGCTAATCACCACGCCAGGGTAGTGGCTCTTGGTGGCATAGACACGATAAGGGGGGTCTCATCATGAGCCAACCTTATCATTTCCGTGAAATGCGTGTGGGTAACGTTGCCGCCACTGGTCACCACACTAGGGAAGTGTCCCCTGACTAGCTTCTTGAAAGAAAAAGCAATAAAAATAAAGATAAAAGGCATGAATGGGCTTGGAAACATTTTCATCCATGACAGGTGCAACTCACCCTCTATAGAGGTTGCAATTCCCTACTATCACTGCACCCCTTGCCCAAACATCCCTTATCCACTACATCCACTCACATGGCCTGGATTTGATCTCTCTCAGAAACACCCCACATCCAGTGAGCATTAGCCTAATAGGACACCCTGTCACTTCCTCCAAACTTGGCTTGTAGATTAGTATAATGTCTTTGAGCACTTGCACAGGTAAAAGGGGTTTTATGCACATGTTTAATAAACTTGATGATTAGATGTGATTAACATTTCTATGGTCCCTGTGACTTATGAGCCCATGGAGGGGGTATCTATTGATGTGAAGGACCATACCTGACGGACAGGTACCCTTATGGATAGGTACACGTGGGGAGATGATTAGTTTGGACCTCCATGGGGATGAAATCCCATCAGATGGATGCTGAGACCCCAGCAAGGGGAAGAGACAGATCATAGGGTTTGCATTGAAGAAGAGAAGGACTTTCCACCAGAGGCATCTTAGAGAACCTGTACCCAGGGGGGTTATGCATTTTCCACCAGGACGTTGGCCTTGGAAGCCCATGATGTCACCCAGGACACTCATGATGTCATCTAGTGCTTGTGAAGGTTTTTGGGAGGTAGTTGTGGCACATGTGGTATGTTCTTAAGGCCCAAGGAGGCCTAAATTTTTGCTCCAGGAGGCCAACATTGCCCTAAAAAGGGCTAACGTCACCCTAAAAGGGCATGCCGTCACCTTCGTTTTATTTATTAGGGTTTTAATTATGACATTTAATGTAAAATAATATTATTATGTATTTTTGGCCTTGTCGGCGCTTTGTGACCTAAAATTAAATTAAGGTCATTGGTATGGTATAAGTAAGAGAGCTAAAACTCTCTTTTATTCATCATCTTTCACTCACACTTGTGTGAGTTATGATATTTTCACCCTCCTTTAGGGTTTTGGCTGAAATTCTAGTTCGCACTTGTTGAAGGAGGCTTATTTTGGCTAGTTTTGACATTTTCTTGGTGGAAGGTTTACAACTAGGGTTTGACATTGATGATACTTCGTGAATGTAAGTGAATTTCTACAATCCTTCCATTACTTGAATGGTTGTAGTATTTTACTTGCATATTGTTAATGAAATTTGCTGGAATAAACCCTAGGAAATAAGCACATGTTGGTGTCCTTATTTTAATTCCCTGCTAAGATTGTGCCAAGGAGTTTTTACCTATTGAAGACATTGCTCGGGCCTTTCCATTTCAACACCCTACCTTTTCTCTTCATTCCTAGATGTTTTTATCTTGTCATTGAGCTAAAGAAGGAGGAAAATGGACTAAGGCCTAGGGTTACTACACCTTAGTGAGCCGTTTTCCCCTAGGGTTTGATGGTTGAAGCCTTGGCTCAATAACACTTCACCATCAAATTCTCTTGTCTTTAGCCCTTCCATTATCACATTTCTTCTTCAACTCTTTCCACTACCTTTGACTCCATTTTCCCTATGATTTCACTAGTCTAAGACTTTTGACTTGAGTGTTTTTTATCATAATCTCCAAAATCTTTGAACAACCATTAATACCTTCTAACCCTAACCTACTAAACCTATTGCTTCCATTTATCCATTTGATTTATAGTTATACTTTGCATCATTTAATCCTTTTTATAAGCAATTGAAAGATTGGCTAAATGCATAGTAGTCTTTGTTTCTGATGAATGTTGGTATTGTGATATTAATGATAAATCGTCCTTGCTCATTGTGAAGCTTCTTGTTAAGCATTTATTGTGAAGTAACATATTGTGACTATTGCTATTGTACATCATTGATTTTCTTCATCAATATTATCGATCGATTTCTTTATATCAGAAAGTCCTTGATTATATGAATTACTAACCACCAAGTGATCTTGCAAATATATAATTTCTTGTTGCTTTGTTCTGGGAAGGTACATTTCTGGTTATCATTATCTTTATTGGCTATTTAGCTGGACTTTTTGATTGGTGGTGACTTGAGAGGGGGAAACTTTTACTTAGCTTTAAAACCTTTGCCTTCTCAAAACCCCAGGTAACCAGGGACATCTCCCTTGGGCCTACCACCCTAAATAGAAAGAGACTTCATGTTGAGGTGACATTGATAGGATAGTCTCCCGCTACGTCAGTTTTTCTTCATTTACCTTTCCTTTACATCCAAGTACAAACTGTGCGTTAACAGTCAATACCGAGGCTATGTTGGCAAAATAAAGAAGAACGTGTCTAGTAAGACTATTACATCAATATTTTTTTTTTTAAGTAAAAAAGGGAAGATCCTATTGTATTAGATGTGTTGTCTTACAAAAACCTTTGAAAGGCCAGCTGTCCCACCGAAAAACGAAAACCGAGACAACTGTCTTCCTATGTTGTATGTTTCAAAAGATTGTCTGCCATATGTCTTGCCCGTAGGAAACTAGGAGATATGGAGGCCATTAGTCTGAGCATGTCTCTTTAACTTACTCATAACATCATATTGATCTAGAGCACTGGTTCAAAGCAAAACAGTTCCTCTAACTAGAATCATTAACAATGTGATTACCCGGTGGGTTCAACATCCCCGCCATTCATTCCAGCTTTGGCTTGCAGCACGAAGGGTTGTGCACACATTGGGCACTGTCGTCCTGGTGACGTGTTGGAGTATGCGGTGAAAAACATGTCTAGGCGCTGATGAATTTAGAGGCCATGGTGGATTTGGTCTTCCACCAAGCTTCGTGTTTCAAAAACCATCTCTAGGTGATCCTGGTGGAGGAGTGGCGCAGGGTCCCTGCCATCCTCCCTCTCCCAAATATCCTTCATCTTGCTTGCCTCGTATGTGTCCTTCTGTCCACTTTGAGCTTCCTGGTGAGCCACTTTCGTGGATAATTCACCTATTGATGAAGTCGTTGTCGCATCCACTTCGCCCGAGAGTTCTTCCTCGACATAGAAAATGGGGAATTCTATTGCCTGGCCATCATTCTTGTCACTGTGCACATTTACATCAATATTAAAATGGAGTAATATAAATTATAGTACCATAAGTGATGGAAATTTTAGTAAAGGTAAAGTTGGGACAGATTGGCCTAGAAAAACCAACATATGTTGAAGAAGGAATACTAATATGGTATATGGGATGAAAATGTAAAGTGGTCAAGATCGACTTGGTTGTAAAGTGATAAGAAAAAGGAGTAACAATGCACAAAGATCAAAGTGAGAGCATATAATGTGAAAGGATCGAGTGGGATTTGAGGACAACCAAATATAGTAAAGGAAGATGGAAAATGCTACATGAAACTACAGGTTGTTGAGGAAGAGGAAGTAGCAACAAATTATGAGCATGGATAGCAAGGTAGCCATGATAATGAGGTAGAATTACTTAACTCTTTTATCATTGCCTTAATATATTTCTCAATATTGAAAGAGCTATTATATGTTAATAGTTTTAAATCATAAGAAATGTCGGAATTGTAAGATCTTGGATAGTTATAATGCATATGCACTAGTAGGCATGCTAAGAGTTAATACCTGGTGCATATAGATACATTTCTAGTGCATATGGAAATGCTTGGGCATATAAATAACATTATTAAAAACTAGAAAAGTCTACTGATATTTATGCAATAAATATGTTGTGATGGTTAAATGTGGCTAATTATGGATTATGTAACCAGGGAAAAGTTGATAGCATGGTTGAAGATGTTGATGATGTTGTTTCATATGATGGTTAATCTTATGAAGAAAAGACGAGGAAAATAAAATGTTGATCAAGATATTAGTGAAGGAGTATGAGAACCTATATAAGACACCAATTGATCAAGCATCATCAAATAAGCTAATGGAATCCATGCAAGTATGGATTTAGATTTCATATGTTTCATATATTGTTGAAGGGAATTTAGGTAAGAATTCCGTCAGTCAATATTGATATCTCAATCAATATGTTTATTTGATTTGGATTCATTTATGGGAATGACATCCCACTTAGTGGTGGTATAGGAAGAAGGCCTTGGAAATATAAATATGTTTAAAGTTTTGAATGTATTGATATGAAATAATTGGTGTTTCATGTTGTATTGGTTATGAGTAATAACCAAGGCAAGTTAGAAGATGCAATCATGTTGTACAATTGAATTCCATGAGAGTTATCCATGTGTGAGGCCATAATGTGGTTATATATCGAAAGTTTATAGAAATACACAACTGTAAAATGGTCTCCCTACTTGTATTGGTTCCATGGCCTATAAGCTTCTTCCCAACATTGAAGAGAACCTATAGAGGGGAAGGGTTCTTGAGGGACTGCAAATCAAATAAGCGAAATTCATTCTAGTACGCCCGAGGGATTGTTTAGTAAAGAAGGGGTACATACCTAGTATTGTGTTGGGCTAGAGATAAATGTGTCCAAATGGTCACAAAAGTATTGGGGAGGTTGTTGGATGATGTGTTGAGGCATTGGATAGACCTTCCAACTCATCATGGTGGAATACATGATACAAAAATGTGGTATTCTAGAATCAATGAAAGGATGCATTGAGTGGGTGTGCATGAGTAGTATAGAAGTGTGAAAATGATCAACATACACACATGCATGCCAACATATATGCTTGAATGCATCATTAGAATGCATTGTGTGAATGCATACTTGTCTTATATTTCATTGAAATTAATATGTTAACCATTGAACGGTGGAATTTTTACTAAATTGTGAATTTTGAGATCATTTAAGGAGTTGTTGTGACATTTAAATGGAAGCATTTCATGCTACATTAGTCATATTTGGATGGACTATAGAAAATTTCTATGAGGAGAACTTTTTTATGGAAAATGATGATGGCTAAAAGAAGGGAAGATCGAGAAGAAGGCCATTGTGATGACACTAGGACCCTATAATTACCACAAGTTACTAATTAGAGATTAGTAGTGGATGAATAGTAGTAACTTGACACTCTCCTTACATGTGAAAACCTTGGAAAGATGGATCACTCGAGGGAATGTTTAGCAAAGAAGGGGATGCTTGATATTGGAAGGGTGAATATGGAAAGGATGAGGTCAACTAAATCTAATTGTTTTGAAATATTCATATGACATGATGTTTGAAATCAAGAAGGGGTTTCAAGAGGTATAAAGAGATGAATTATTTCCCATGGTATCTTTGTGAATCAGGGAAATAGAACAACTAGAAAATGAAGCAATGAATTGACTACCTAGAAAGAAGAACACCAAGGATCATGGTGTTATTCTAAGGGGGGAAGGGATGTAATACCCAATATGATCATATTGTACATGGAACTAGAAGAAAACTCCCAACTATAACTAGTATGTATATTGGGCAAGAAGATCATGATGCTTGGGAAAAAGGTCCAATGGATGCACTACATCCTAAAGAAGTGGTGTGGGACTCGGAGGATACATTATGGAATGAATACACACATTGGTTTTAACATCTTAATGTAAAAATTTATTGTACATAATGGTAATTTGCACCAAGGATGGTGCAAAATCTAGGGGGAGGGGAATTTAATACCCCCAGTTCGATCCCCAAAATAGAAATGTAAATTTATACATGATAAAAGGATGATAGATGAACAAAATCTAATATGTAAATGTACATTGAATAATAATAAAATACATTATACATTGTATATGGAGAAGGACAAAAAACATAGGGGTCTATGATTCCATGAGAGAGACAATAAAGGGAGGTTAGGGGGCTCAAAGGGGCCAAATCCAAATAATATTACTTCATTCCTAGCCTAAAGTCTTTTTCTTATGTCATCCTAAGTCGTACCAACCTTGGAGTTGGTGGGGGAAGTGAACATGGCATCTCCCATTCTTCCATGCATTTTGGTTATGCAAGGGATTATTATGTTATTATTCCTTGGGGAAATTGTCTCTCAGAGCCCAAGTTTCTATCCTATGATCATAATGGAAATTATGGGAAATTAATTGCATGAAATTATGAGTAATTATGTCTTTGATAAAATATAGAAGTGCCTAACACGAAACCATGAGGAATTTGTGCCCATATGCAAGGGACACAGTGAACATTGAGTAAATTAATTACAACTGAGAATTCTTGGAGTCCCGAACATAGATATTTCCTAGATGACTTGTGCTAAATCCCTAGAGGGAAGCAGGATAGTTTGAGGGGCTACCTGGAAGAGTAGTGGTTCACATTCCTTGGGTTCTACAGGTTGAAGGGGAAAGAGAGCTACTGGATTATAATTGTTGTGAGAGTTTAAAACTTGTGATATTTGGGAAATTGGGTTGTGTGTGAGGATTAGAGCTAGCCATAGGATTATTCATCTTTCTGTACTTATAGCCTCATCTTCTAGGTGGCCCTATTGCAAAAATATTACATGCAATAGAGATCCTATCGTTAGGTGGAGCATCCTTCATGTGCAACCAATTGATGGTTATTTTCACAAAATGAGGAGTGTTATGGTTTACTGTGAATGGGTGAATTAATAATGTTTATGTTATGAGMTAAATGTTGTTTTAGTTGCATGTATGGACCCACATCTATATATATGAATGATATAATGTTGATTACATAAGACTACATTGCTATGCCTATATCAAATAATAACATGACAATGAGGAATATGACATCATAATTGTATATTATTTATTTTTCAGCCTAATTAGATGGCTGGACATTATAATATGGTATCATAACAAGAAGTTGGGTGAAACTTTGTGGTTTCAAGAAGTACCTCGTATCCTCACTGGTTGATAGAGGGTACTAGGTATGTTACAAATTTAACTTAGGAACTCAAGATATATGGTGAAATTGAGAAACTTCAATTATAAAAGAACATTCCTTTTGTCAAGAAAAAATATTATTTGTTTGTTGATTTCTCTACTTAGGAGGAAGCTTTGAATTTTGTTAAAATTTTGAGTAGTAGCAAGCTTGGTGTGGGAGTAGTTTGATTCTTTCATAATGATATGAGATATATGTGTGGTGGTTAATGGGTTTATGAGTCACAATTAATGGCACAATAAATTGTAGAGAGAAAATGAAGAAGTATTTGGTTAAGAAGTACTTTGTTCATGTAATTTTTTTGTGATAGGAAGGATGCAGTAAATGAAGTGGTAGATGTTTGATAACATCACATACTTTGACATGTAGTGGTAGTCATTTTTTGTGGAAATGGAGATAACGCATGTAAATGGGCATATCACTGTAAGACCTTGTTTAGGAATGCATACCCCTAGTTAGTTATTTCATTGGATTAAAGTCTAGACATAAATGTAAGTGACAAAATTAAGGGGAGCATGTTCCAATTCCTGATATCTAGTTAATAAACTTTGAGGGAGGGTAGAGGTTTATCTTAAGTCAAATTTAAAGGGAGGAATATTAAGTTAATCTTGAATCAGTCAAGAGTTGTTAGATCAATTATGATTCACTCAAATGATGTATAGTTTACGGGCTTATGTAATCATCCATATTATTCTATGTGATTAAGCCTATTTAAAGGCCTGGTGTTCTCCATTGTAAAGCACCTGATTCGACCAACTTAACTAGACTAACCAATATAATAAAAATATCTTCAAAATTAGTTTTTCTAAATAAATTTATTTTGCATACTTTATTTGTGTTTATTTTACTTCTCTCAATATTCTTAGTTTCTAAAATTTTACACATTCCAACTCAATTACCACAAAACATTTTCTATCCACATTCATTTCCTTAAACGTTTTTATAACATTCCTAACTCAATTATCACAACCATCTCTATCCATATCCATTTACTTAAATCCTTTTTCATATTCCAATTCAATTACAAAAACCATGTCCTATGTGAGGACTACCATGTCCTTATGTGACCATCATGAAATAAATTCTTACCCTAAGAAATATAAATATGGAAAATTTGTAATAAAAAAATTCCTCACTATTATCCCAATAATTTTTTAAAACAATTTACCATAATGATATACACAAATTATTAATCATAACATATCAAGAAATATAAATAAGGAAAATTATTTAAAAAAAAAATCAGTTAATGAAAAGTTTAAATATTTTAAGGATATTATATATCTAGTTCTAACTATAATTGCATTAGAATAGTAAGGTGCATTTACATTTCAAGTAAACATCTTATGTTTATAATTTTAATAAATTATGTTTATGATGTTAATAAATGATATTGAAAAACATCTTATGTTTATAATGTTAATAAATTATGTTTATGATGTTAATAAATTATATTGAAAAAAAAATCGACAAATGCAAAAATAAAAACTAAAAAAATGAGATCATAATTTAATTATAGAAATATATAATAAAATAAATTAGTATTTTGAATTAACATTAACACATGTCTTTTAAATACTAAGAGAATTATGTTTTTATTTTTTTCATCTTTTTTTATGCTTATTAAATCAGTGGTTAAGATGAGTCTACACTAGTGTTAAAATTCAAATTTTATCACCCAATTTTATCTCAGAAAGATCTAATAACCTCAATCTGTTGTTCTTGAGCTAATTGATAAGGTAGCCCACCTCACTATGTAATAACACTTGAAAGGATAAATACCTTTCCTAATAAACTATTTTGTTTTGATGTCCATAATCAACCTATCCCTACTTACCAAGGTAACAACATATCCATATATCTTCCATGATCAACCACCTTGTTATTCTTAAAAAAACATTTCATTTCTAAATTAGATTTGAATTTGGTTCAAACATGTTGGTTGACATATTCACCATCCATAAGGTAATTAAAGGTTGTCGTTCATTGCTTGGGCCTTTAAAGTTCCTTCTATTCATTGTACTAAGAAGCTCTCTACAACCTAGTATGACATAGGTGTTGTAACATAACACGAGTAATGCCGACATATGATGATCAAAATACTAGAGGTCAACCATATATTAAAAAATGAAATACACACACACAAAATTTCAAACATCAAATCTTAATATAAATCCAACACTTGAGTAATAAACATATCCATCTTAATTGAATAGAGCAAACTAAACTAAGCTACATTGAGTAGATTGGAGGACATAACTAACCTTTCCCTAATGGCTATTAGGTACAATTCATTTTTATTAATATTATGCATTTGTTGTAAATATTTGTAAATTGTTACATTAGATTATTTCGAGGATGCAACCATAATTTCATGACATTTTACCCTAAATCTTTGCCTTGTCCTTTTGCTAGTTTATCTTTGTCGTCCCCAAATTTACTTTGCATATTGGGTTTGTCGATATATTTTTCATGATTGCTATCAAATCAACTTACTCTTTTACTTAGTACTTACTATGTTGTGGTAGCTATCTACATGTGATAAACACCAATAAATGAAATAATTATATATACATTTGTTTTTCATCAATACTATGCATTTATTGTAAATATGTGAATGGTTTATATATATATATATATATATGAAATTTCAAACATCAAACATTAATCAAAATCCAACATTTGAGCAGTAAACAGATCCATGTTAATTGAACATAGTAAACTAAACTAAGCTACATTGAGTAGATTGGAGGATATAGGTGACTATCTCTAATGGCTATTATGTAGAATTCATTTTTGCATTAATACTATGCATTTTTTGTAAATATTTGTAAATTCTAGCATTAGATTAATACAAGGATGCAAACACAATTTCATGACATTTTGCCCTAAATGTTTGCTTAGTTCTTCTCCTAGTTTGTCTTTGTCTCTTATAAATTTACAGTCCCCAAACTAAAAAGTGATTAGTGTACCTAGAAAACATGAAATTGCTCTGATTTGATTTAAAGTTACTTCGAGTGTTGAGTTTATCAATATCTTTTTCATGATCACTATCAAATCAACTTACTCTTTTACTTAGTACCCACTATGTTGTGGTAGCTATATATATGTGTGTGTGTGTGTGTGTGTGCAATGAACACAAATAAATAAATAATTATCTATACAATTTGTTTTTTCATTAATAGTATGCATATGTTTGTAACGCCCCTCTGTTATGACTACAAATAGCGAAGTAAATAGGTACTTTTTTTTTAAGCATCAGGAAATTAATGTCAGCACATAATTCATAGCAACACATAATCAAAACGACATCATAATTAAAAGAATTACAAGAGACACATAATCGTAATCAATAACGATGCAACCAACGCAATAACATAAATTATAGTGACACCTCACCAACACATAAACATAAATAGCAATGTAGTTCCACACATCACAATCAACTGAAGAAATTATCGATAATGATCAACCATATCACTGAATATTAAATAACTACCCACCCAACCTATCCTGCATGGTTAGGACCTCCAAGACACATAAGCAATGCTCAATCCCAGGATTCATCCGATTGATTTTTACCACTTAAGTTCTCAGGGTTGGCGAGTGTTCTGAGGAACAAGGAGGTATCTAATCCCCTTAATCAATCACAACTCATAACTCCAGACTAGATTATGAGTCATATATCAACATTAATTTCTTAGTGCAAGAAATCTAATTAATTAATCAATATTACATCAACACTAATTTCATGGTGCGTGAGTAATCTAATCACTTAATTAATCATACATCAACATTACTGCAAGGTGCACAAATAATCTCATTACTTAATTAACCACACATCAACATTATTTCAAGGCACAAGGGTAAGATGATTACATAACTAATCATACATCAACATTAATTTCATTACGGAAGATTAATCATCAACTATATTTTCATGACGCAGGAGTAAGCAAATTCATAACCGACCATATCTCAACATTTAATACATGGCACAAGGATGATCACCAATTCTAGTGTATCGACAAAATATAAACAGATTAATTCACTTACCCACAAAGTATCAAGATCCTAAATTCTAATGAGAAAAAGACATGACCCGAGACTTGCGCTTACATTCATATAATTATTTTATATCCAATGGTTATATTACTGAAGGGTTTTCTTATTTAGGAATATCTCTTCTCAAATAAAAATAACTAAAGGAATATAACTAGTCTCCCCTGGAAGGCAGTATTGTCATTTATCCCCTATAGGATTAGGCTAGCCAAACTTTAATATAAGGAAGAGTGAGTCAATGATCTTTTTAAGGAACCATAATGAAGTCAACCTTCTTAAGCAAAGCTTTAAGAATTCAAAACTACTAGGGTATATTTTAAACTTAAACAAGATCAATTTAAAAACAAAAGAAGGATTTAAGGAGATTGCATTTTAGTCTAAGAGAATTGAAGGAAGGTCAAAACCCTTGTGATGTAAGGGAGTCTAAGCCCTAAGGTTCCAAAACACGGAATAACTATTAGTAAGGCTCTAATACAATGTTAAAACTAAATCTCTTATTTTAATCATCCATATGGACCATTAAGGACTTTTGACAAGGATTTCACTTAAGTTGCAAATTTTCAACGGATATTTTATTTAAACACAAAAATCATTTGAGTTGGTTTTATTTCCTTTCATAAGGGCTCCATAATTAAGGCATAAGGATCGAATTCTATCAAATCCATCACCTTAAACATCTAAATCGACTTTCCTATCTCTTCACAACATTTGTAGCCCTTCAATTTAAAAAGGTTCCAAGTTTTCCTTGTTACAGGTGGTTGCATAGATACACGTTTTAAGTTAACCAAGTTTTAAGAGATCATTGGTTTACTTAACCATCTAGTTGGATAAATCTCACATCCGAGGCACAAAATTCTCCTACTTGGGAGAGTGGAAAATGACACCACCCTCGTCTTGGTCTGGCACACACATGTTTCGGCCCCCTATCTTCTAGCAATTAGGGTGCTCAAGATTTGTGAAACAATAGATAAAAAATAGAAGTAGATAAAAGAAGAGTTGTGCAGAGGATTTATTTTGGTGGAAAAAGGTATTGCATTCTATTGTTTTGTCTTGTTGTAGAAGAAAGAAAGAGACACAACTCAAAATCACCATGACTCAGTGCAAAGGTTGGAATACCATATGTTCCAGTATTATGGCAGCACCTTGGTTGGAGATACTTCTATGGGCATCAACCTCGAGTAATTTGCTTCGCGGGGCTTGGCCAACAAGAAAAAGAAATGTGGTGTTGACCTCCAAGTTCCTTCTGCATGAAAAGTAGGATACAAAATAAGAACGTGCCCAACTCCGATAGGGTAAGGATTTAGGCTCTATTTTGTTTTCCCATCCTCTCTACTTTTTTTTAATAAGTGTATTTTCATAAGCGTATGTAAGAGGAAGGACTCGTTGTACCCTCAATAGTTTCTTGCTCCCCCCACACAGTAAAAATTCTGAAAATACAAAGTGTAATAGAATGGGATAGGTAGCGCAATGGATTCGAAGACTGAGGGCCACCACCTCAAGTTCTGCGCAACGCCAAGCCATGGACAGGGAGAGTCGGTAAGTAAAAATACAGGGTAAAAAAATAGTTTCTACCTATAAGGGTTGCTCCTCTATAAGCACAGGAAGGAACCTGCTCATAAGCAAGGTATGCTCTAATCTCGACCAATCCCTTAAATTCATCGAGATGTAGGTACAATCGAAGGGTAATTGAAGGGTTGACATATGGCTGGGTAACATTTAAATAAGGATCTTAAAGGATTTACTTTAATACTCCGAGTTTATGTGTAAAGTACAACAAAAACGTAATGGTACAAAAATTCCAATTTATAGTTCTCCAATTTCTACGATAACACGAGCGTAGAATTTTTATATCATTTTTCATATAATATAAGAGATAGATTTCACCATACAACATTACCCTCCAAAAGTAAAGCAACACCATTTCCTCAATTAAAACCCTTCGGTTTGATGTATAACCAACATTTTAGAGTACCTATAACATGTATTTTGTTAAAAAATAACAAAGTATTTAAATACCGTAAACACAGTAAGGATGTCGTTGAAGAAGCCTTCGTCGTGGAACCTTGTGGTGCTCCTTCCTTTCTCCTGCTTGCTAATCAACATGACCTCACCAATACCTCCCAACCAACATTAGAGTTACTCTTCTCCCCCTTCAGCCCCTCGAGCCGCAAAGGGGCCACACACACACAACCAGAAATCCTCTAGCTCCCAGCTTTTCTTGCAAGGTAGAGACACCACTCTCTCTCAAGTTGGGTATCCAAACTCTCACAAGTAAAACCATTCAAAAATTCCACAACGTAACTTTACCCATAACTAGTCTGATCCATTTCTCATATCAACCATTTGTTTTATATAATTTCCCCATAACTCATCCCCACTTGCACAATTAATTCAATTTTTAATTTAAATAATTTAGAATTATTCCCCCCTTAAACTTGTCATCCTTTCCCCAATTTGCACAAGTACAACCGTGTTTTATTTTAACAAAATTTAATTTCCTTCCCGCTTCCTAAAAGAACTCCTTAAATCACTCCTAGTTGTCTCTTTATTCCATTTATTTCCAATTAATAATTGATGCCTTACTAAATTTGAGTTGAGTAAAAACAAGATTCTTCTTTAGTTAGACTAGTGTTAACTAGACTCTAGATTCCTTTCTATGCACATGCATTCTTTTATGCTTTATTCCTTTCTTATCTTAAATTCCAATTAGGTATTTTCTGCACACATGTGTATTGTATTAATTATTTAGAATTATTTCATCTTTCTTATTTTCTTGAATTGACTTGCCTCTTTCCTATGTTATTTAATTTGTATTTTAGTTTTAGTATTTTCACCAAGCTTAGACTTAGGCTTAAATTTTAAATAGGCTTAGACTTCCAAATGGGGATTTAAAATTAATAATTTCAATCCTTATTTAATTAATTAAATCTGACAATGCTTAAAGATTATACAAGGTTTGATTATTCGCTCAAGGTTTTCCAGGCCATCTAGATTCATTGACTCAAGTTTTATTTCTACGACGTGCCCCTCAAGACACACTCTGTGCTCCAAGGGTGCCACTTGCCTTTGACTGATTTTGGTAGTTGTCCAACCCCAAGAGTCTGCACTCCATTCTAGTGATCTTGTGAGAGACTAAGGGCTTCTAAGGAATAAGGACCCTACCTTATTGCACAACCCTTAAAAATATTCGTGAGCGACTGTATCAATCTTCCCTCACGTCATCGTGGACCTCTCAAACTAGGTAATCATTAACCTACAATTTGATCCACAACGAGAGTGCTAGTAGGATGTGACAGGGACGCAACCACACCTCTCCCTCAATATGTGGTCTATGTGCATGGCCCCTTTACTCCTTATGTGAGTCATATTAGCAAGCAATCGTCCGCCTACATCCATCAATGAAACATTGTCAACAATCCATATATAAAATCATAATATAAACGATCATATGTCACATATGCATAAATAAAATACTCAAACCAATACAATGCACTCCCTGACTTAGTCTAGAGTCGAAGGAGGTCCATTGAATCCCTTGGCATCCACAATCTGTCAAGTGTCCTACACACTCAGGGAAACTCGCCAATAACATCTATCAACACACATATATCAAATAACATAAAATCATAATCCATCAACATCATCATAAGAATCCATAAGCAAAATAGATAACCATATACTATAACCTGATCACTTGCATGCAAGTCTCCTCAAAGAATAATTCAATAACATGTGCTCGCAAGAGCAAGATGTTACATACACCCCCTCTTGTTTTAAAATTTGTCTCGAAGTTGTACAATATATAACATGCAGTAAATAAAGTACCTGACAATATCTATATGTCTAAACTATCAAATAAGTAAGGAAACTGATGACGCATATCATATGCGTCCTCCTAGGTAGCCGAGTGTGGACTATAATTGTCCCACTGGACCTTGAACTAATCTAATGTTCGACGTTGTAGCTGTCGAATGTGATGGTCCATAATGTGGATTTTGCCATGAGTGCACCCTCGTCCGACACCTACAAGGAACTCATGTCAATCATATGTGTAGTATCACTAGCATAATGTCTCAAAAAAGATACATGAAAAACATCGTGCATACGCCTCAAAGAATCATGCAAGGCTAGTTGATAGGCCACGGGTCCTTTCTTTTCCACAACTTCGAAAGGTCCCACTAACCTAGGAGAGAGTATAGCATCCTTTCCAAACTTGATCAAACTCTTGCGTGGTTTCACCCGCAAGAAGACTCGGTCCCCAACTTCATAATTGTGGTCAACATGATGCGCATCAACATAACTCTTCTACCGATCTTGCGCTTTTTTAATCCTTTGTCTGTTTGCATTTTCTCTTCCATTTCTTGGATCTATTCTAGTCCTATCATTACCTTATCCTCAAGTCAATCCCAACTCAATGGCGTCTGAAACAGTCGCCCGTAAAGAAACTCAAATGGTGCCATCTTAATGGTACTTTGATAGCTGTTGTTGTATGCAAACTCTACCAGTGGAAAGAACTCTTCCCAATGCTTATGTTGGTCCATCACATATACGAGGTTCCAAGAGCCGTTGGATCTCCCAGAGGTGCAAGGTAGTTACAACGCAGGTGTGGAGAGGATTCCAAGCTCAGGAGGGGCAGCACCGTTGATCCAAGTCGGTCAGGGCCGTTGGATTGTTCATGAGATCGCCTATCGGGACCTCGTGAGGAAAGTGTCCTAAGTTTGGTAAGGAGAGTCGCGAGATTGTGAGAAACGACGTCTCAACTACTCCAAGATTAGTGTGGATCCACAGGAGTTGGCAATACGACAGGTGGCACCTCGCAGCTCGGGAACTCGTAAGTGGAAGGGTTGAGAAATTGGTGTTAAAGGTCGTGAGGCGCGAGGACACGAGGCATGGAAGTGGCGAGGAGGCTGTGAGAAGGACAGATGGTGGAGATCTAAGGGTCTCACGAACTTGGGAGCTCACAGGGTGAGAGCCCAAGTATTGGGTATTCAAGGTCACGAGGACGCGAGGAGAGAGAAGGTGAATAGCCATTGGATCCGGATCGCGAGAGGATAATTGGATCCGCACATGGGATCGTGCATCGGAGCCTTGCGAGAAAAGGCTCGAGAACTTGGCCATGGAAATCGCGAAGTCGCGAGGGGGCGAGGTCGCGAGTCTCGACATCTCGGACCTCGGGAGCCGAAGTAGAAGTTGTTCGACCTCGTGAGAAGCAAAGTCGCGAGGGAGCGAGGTCGCGATAAGTGTGGAAGTTCCGATAGAAGTGACGGGTGTGGACGGGTCAAGTCACACGTGCGCATTGGAGTTTCGGTACCTCAGATATCGGAGGTTGGAGAACCAAAAGTTTGGTATTGCGAGTAGCGAAATCCCTCAGGGAAAAGTCAGCAAGTTGACTGACCATCGGGTCTTGGGGATCCGAGAACCCAGTGTTCAACCTTTGAACTCGCGAAGTCGCGAGTTCCGATCCTCCGAGAAGTTAAGAAAGGGGATTGCGCGACAAAGAGAATATGTGGGTAGGAAGATTTCCCGATAGGGAAGTAGAAGAACCTGAGAGTTCTTCGGGCCGAGGAAAAGAAGGTCCTGTGTGAGCAGACGTGCTCGCGGGGGTGGTGGCACGTTTGCGTCAGAGTGGTATCAGAGAGGATTTCTTGTCTGTATATTTCAGGCAAGAGGAGCGAGGAAGGAAAGAAGAACTCTGATACACACAGAGTGGTATCAAAGAAGATTTCTTGTCTGTATATTTCAGGCAAGAGGAGAGAAGGAAGAAGGAAATTTCACCATGCCGCCGAGGAGAGAAAGACAATCACACGATCCAGAGGATAGGGGAAACTAGAGAGGAAGAGGGATACAAGCATAGAATCCAAATATGGAAAGGCAGATACGTGATCTTCGAGCAAGATTAGAAGATATGGAAGCAGCGCAGAGACGCACAGCCAATGCTGGAGATCTAAGTGACTCCGAAGACGAAGTTGAAGTTGAACAACAAGGAGAAGTTGCAGCCGAAGATGCAGCCAATGAGTGATTAATTAAAGCTATCACCTGGATGAGTTCGAAGACAAAGATGGACATTCCAGTTTATGAAGGAAGTCTGGATGCAGAAGATCTTCTAGATTGGATTAGAGCTCTTGACACCTACTTTGATTATGAGGATATCGAAGAAGATAAGAAGGTTAGGCATGCTGTCACAAAATTGAAGGGACATGCAGCATTATGGTGGGACGAGCTTCAAGTAGACAGACGTTCCAAAGGTAAGCAAAAGATTAAAAGCTGGGATCGAATGATTGCGAAGATGAAGGCAAAGTTCATCCCAAGAGATTATCAAATCACATTGTTCAGGAGAATGCAGAACCTGAGACAGAAGCTAATGACAGTGAAGGAGTATACTGAGGAATTCTATAAGCTAAATATCAGGGTAGGTCATCGGGAAAGCGATGATGAAAAAGTTGCCAGGTATATGAATGGCTTGAGATACGATATCCAGGACGAGATGAGTATGACAACCATCAGAACGGTGGAGGATGTGTATCAAATGGCGTTGAAAGTTGAAGAGAAGTTAAGCCGTAAGCCAGCACAGTGAGGCAGAGGTAGGAGTCAGCCAAAAGGTAAGTCAGTTGCCCAAGATAGGTTCCAGAAATCCAAGGACGACTGGAAAAAGCCTCAAACTAGAACAGAAAGAGGTGGAAGTTCACAGCGAGGCCAGCATGCTGAACAGCGAAGGCAGCATATAGAACAGAGTGGAGGATACGCTGATAATAACACATTTCCTTGTACTAGAGGTAGAGGAAGTGGCAGAGGTGGAGTCATCACATGCTTCACGTGTGGGAAAAATGGACACAAGGCAGTTGACTTTCTAGATAGGAAGAAGGATGGAGGAGAAGCTCACATCGCAGAGGCACAGAGGCGAGATGCTGAAGTAGAAGACGCAGAAGACAGAAGGTCATTGATGATGCGTAAGGTTCTCTTAACACCCAAGAAGGATGTGGAGGACACCGTTCAAAGAAACACACTTTTTAGAACCACATGCAAGACCAAAGACAGGAAATGCAAAGTTATCGTGGATAGCAGAAGCACAGATAATCTCGTTTCAACCGAGATGGTGGAGAAACTAGAGTTGGAGATGACTGATCACCCGAGTCCATACAAAGTTTCATGGCTACAGAAGGGACATCAGGTAAATGTCACCAAACAGTGCTTAGTTGACATCAAGATAGGAGGATATAATGATAAAATACTCTATGATGTTATTCCTATGGATGTATGTCATTTATTGCTAGGTAGACCATGGCAATATGACAGGAACGTAATTCATGATGGGAAGATGAATACGTATACTTTGGAGAAGAATGGAAGAACACATATGCTACTTCCAATTAAGGATAAAGAAGTAAAACTAGAACCAAGAAATACTGTACTTTTCATGAGTGGGAAGGAACTTTTGGTGGAAGTAAAGAAGAAGGAAGATCCACAATTCTTTGTGGTCAGGAAACCAAAAATTGTTTTGACCAGCACAAGAGTGGATGATTTGCCGGAAGAAATTCAGGAACTACTGGAAGAGTTCACTGACATTGTGGTAGACGAATTACCTCATTCGTTGCCGCCGATGAGGAGCGTGAGTCATCATATAGATCTCATACCAAGAGCCAGTTTTCCGAATAAAGCTGCGTATAGGTTGATGCCGCAGGAAAATGAAGAAGTTAAAAGGCAGGTACAGGAACTGTTGGATAAAAGACTAATCAGGGAAAGTTTAAGCCCATGTGCCGTTCCGACGGTATTGAGTCCAAAGAAAGATGGAGGATGGAGAATGTGCATTGACTCCAGAGCCATTAACAAGATAACCATCAAGTATAGGTTTCCATTGCCACGGATGGATGACTTGATGGATTGTTTAAGTGGAGCTAATTTTTTTTCAAAAGTTGATTTGAAAAGCGGATACCATCAGATTCGCACGAGGGAAGGCGATGAATGGAAGACAGCCTTCAAAACCAATGAAGCGTTGTATGAATCGCTAGTCATGCCATTTGGCTTGACGAATGCACCGAGTACCTTCTTGAGGTTGATGAATGAAGTTGTGAAGGAATTCATTGGTAAGTTTGTCATTGTTTATCTGGATGACATATTGATTTTCAGCAAAACGAAAGAACAACATCTGAAGCATTTAGCTGCAGTAATGAAGAAGCTACAGCAAGAGAAGCTGTTGATCAACATGAGGAAATCTTCATTTATGAAGATAGAGCTCATTTACTTGGGATTTGTCATATCAGTGAATGAATTGAAGATGGATCCAATTAAAGTGGAGGTAATTAAAAATTGGCCATCACCGAGAAATATTTTCGAGGTGAGAAGTTTTCATGGACTGGCTAGTTTCTACCGAAAATTTATCAGGAATTTCAGTGGAATTAGCGCAGCGATGATGGATACCATCAAGAAAAGACATAAATCTTTTCATTGGACTGAAGAGGCAGAAAAGAGCTTCAATCTGTTGAAGCGAAAGATCACAGAACAACCGGTTTTAGTGTTGCCAGATTTTACGAAAGTGTTCCAGGTGAAATGTGATGCAAGTGGCTTTGCCATAGGAGCGGTCTTGAGCCAGGAGAACAGACCAATTGCATATTTCAGCGAAAAGATGGATGAGACAAAGGTGAAGTACTCCACGTATGATAAAGAATTTTATGCTATCATACAGGCATTGAAGAAGTGGAGGAATTACTTGATCCCAAAAGAATTTGTTTTATATAGTGATAATCATGCATTACAGTTTGTGACTCAACAGGAGAAGTTGAATCAGAAACATGCTAAATGGGTAGAGTATATGTAGAATTTTACATTTGTAATTAAACACATTTCAGGTACTGCTAACAAAGTGGCTGATGCTTTGAGCAGGAAGTGTTTGTTGCTGCAGGAGTTCCGAGTCAAAACATTGGGTTTTGAAAATCTTAGGGACATGTATACAGGTGATATAGATTTTGTAGAGGCATATGAAGCAGCTGAGAATCCAGTTCTCAGAGACAGAAGCCCATGGATAGATTACATGATCCAAAATGGATTGTTGTTCAAAGGAAATCAGCTGTGTATTCCGAATTGCTCCATGAGGGAGAATCTGCTAAAAGAAAAACACAGCAGAGGCTTGGCAGGGCATTTTGGCCTTGACAAGACATTTGCAAAGTTGAGCGAAGCATACTTTTGGCCAGGGATGTAGTCGGAAGTCAAAAAGTTTGTCGACAGATGTAGAATTTGCCAGCATTCAAAGGGAAGGAATCAGAATGCAGGATTCTATCAATCATTACTCATACCTGAGAGGCCGTGGGATGAAATCAAAATGGATTTCGTATTGGGATTACCGAGGATGCAAAGAGGACATGATTTGATCTTTGTGGTGGTTGACAGGTTTTCAAAAATGGCACACTTTATTCCATGCCAGAAGACTAGTGATGCGACTCATATCGCAACTTTATTTTTCAAGGAGATCGTTAGACTTCATGGTTTACCCAGAAGTATAGTATCGGACAGGGATACGAAATTCATTGGGCATTTCTGGAGGACACTCTGGAAGAATATGGGAACTAACTTGATGTTTAGTTCTGCCTATCATCCTCAGACGGATGGGCAAACAGAGGTGGTAAATAGGAGTCTGGCAGATTTATTAAGAAGCTTGGTGACAGAGCACCACAATAGTTGGGACAATGTGTTGCCACAGGAAGAGTTTGCATACAACAACTCAGTGAACAGAAGCACAGGAAAAAGTCCATTTGAGATTGTATACGGCAGGCAGCCAAGAGGATTTTCTGAACTGAGGGATTCAGAGCAAAAGATAACTAAGAGCGCAAGTGCTGAAGAATTTGCAGAGGCGATGAAAGAACTTCACAGCAGGGTGAAGGAGCGATTGCTGGAATCAAACCAGGAATATAAGTGCAGAGCAGATCAGCATCGGAGACAACTTCAGTTTGAATTTGGTGATCTAGTTCTGGCACATCTGAGGAAGGAAAAGTTCCCAAGGGGAACATACAACAAGCTAAAAATGAAGAAAATTGGGCCATGCAGAGTCCTAAAGAAATTGGGAGAAAACGCTTATGAACTTGAGTTGCCAGATGAGATTGGAATATCTCCGACATTCAATGTCTCAGACTTATATCCATATAAGGCTGAGGAAGCAGGAGATGGAAGTGATGAATAGCCAGAAATCCAATGGCAGAAGCAGATGCCGATTTCAGAAAAGCCACAGATGGAGCGTATACTTGACAAGAGGGTGAGCAGGAAGACCAGGTGGAAGCAATACTTCGAGTATCTGATCAAATGGAAAAATCATCCAATGGAAGATGCTAGCTGGGAGGCTGAAGTAGAGATTCAAAAGCATGGATAGACTGTGCAGGAGCTCATGGACAGGAGCCCATGAAACTTTTCAAGCCGAGGAGTATGATGCAGGAGCATCGCCAACTCATCAAGCGAGCCAACACATCAAGCGGAGATCAGCTGGATAAACAAACCCAAATTTTTGAAAGTGCTTTGGGATAGTAGCGAAAGTCTTCAATGAACCATTTATGAAGGAGCACCTTTTCTATATCGTATCAAACCTCGAGCCATACACTCTTGTCTGAAGTATATAGGAGGCATTTAATCTAGTTAATGCAGGTAGATAGGATTTATTTCCAGATTAGACAGTTTTAGATAAAAGGAGGGAAAACGGGTATAGACACCCTCATTGTATCATTGTAACATTATTGAGAGCATTCAGAAGAGAAGAGCAAGCAGAGAATAATGTATGAAGAACACCCATGTACAGGCACTTGAATTAATAGAATGAAGCTTTGATTCAAGCTCATGGTTTGCGTTGTTTTCTCTGTGTATTGATGTTATGCTCATGAATGTTTTTTTTCTTGCTATGAATTTTCTTTGTATATGTTGTGCATGTGATTTCATGTTTCAAACTGAAGTCTGAAAGGGAGAGAGAATGAGGTTCAATTGTTTCTCTATCCTTGCCAGGAGATTCCTGCAAAGTGTGCAGTTGAATACATCCGCAAGGAGTGCGTTGATGGAGGCTTAGGTGGTTTAACTCTTGTTCTCATTCACCCAGAAGTGGAAGTGGGTTGTTGAAGCTATGCAAAGAGTGCGCAGGCTAAGGAAAGTCTAAGTTGTGAATCTGAGCAAAGGAAAACAAAGAATGCTGCTGCAGAAGTCGCGCAGAGTCGAAGGGATTCAACACTGGAGAGTTGTTGAATGATTTCCACGAGGAGCACGTGCAACACCCTCTGAAAGAATCAGAGTGGAAAAGCTCAGGAGGAATAGACCTTTGAACTCCCTAAAGGCTAAGTATAGGGAAGTTGCCGTTGGAAGTCGGGGAAAAGCGTCGCAGGTTGGCGAGCGAGAAAACGAGTCTCGTGGAGAGACACGTCATTATTTCGCAGAATCCTCAAGGGGAGAACGAACGGATGAAATCTTTGGAAGATATTTCATGAGGTTCTGAGAGTCATTGCATCTCCCAGAGGTGCAAGGTAGTTACAGTGCAGGTGTGGAGAGGATTCCAAGCTCAGGAGGGGCAGCACTGTTGATCCAAGTCGGTCAGGGCCGTTGGATTGTTCACGAGATCGCCTATCAGGACCTCATGAGGAAAGTGTCCTAAGTTTGGTATGGAGAGTCATGAGATTACGAGAAACGACGTCTCGAATACTCCAAGATTAGTGTGGATCCACAGGAGTTGGCAATAGGACATGTGGCACCTCGCATCTCGGGAACTCGTAAGTGGAAGGGTTGAGAAATTGGTGTTAAAGGTCGCGAGGTGCGAGGACACGAGGCAGCGAAGTGGCAAGGAGGCTATGAGCCATCCATCTAAGAAGGACAGGTGGCGGAGATCTAAGGGTCTTGTGAACTCGGGAGCTCGCAGGGTGAGAGCCCAAGTATTGGGTATTCAAAGTCACGAGGACGCGAGGAGTGAGAAGGTGAATAGCCGTTGGATCTGGATCGCAGGAGGATCGTTGGATCCACACGTGGGATCGTGCATCGTAGCCTCATGAGAAAAGGCTCAAGAACTTGGCCACGGAAATCGCGAAGTCGCGAGGGGGCGAGGTTGCGAGTCTCGGCATCTTGGACCTCAGGAGCCGAAGTAGAAGTTGTTCGATCTCATGAGAAGCGAAGTCACGAGGGAGCGAGGTCGTGATAAGTGCGGAAGTCCTGATAGAAGTGACGGGTGTGGACGGGTCAAGTCACACGTGCGCATCGGAGTTTCTATACCTCGGATATCGGAGGTTGGAGAACCAAAAGTTTGGTATCGTGAGTAGCGAGGTCGCGAGTAACGAAATCCCTCAGGGAAAAGTCAACGAGTTGATTGACCATTGGGTCTCAGGGATCCGAGAACCCAGTGTTCAACCTTTGAACTCGTGAAGTCGCGAGTTCTGATCCTCCGAGAAGTTAAGAAAGGGGATCGCGTGACGAAGAGAATCTGTGGGTAGGAAGATTTCCCGATAGGGAAGAGAAGAACCTAAGAGTTCTTCGGGCCGAGGAGAAGGTCTTGTGTGAGAAGACGTGCCCGCGGGGGTGGTGGCATGTTTGCATCATAAACGGATCCAAAAACATCCTATAAACACCGATCCTATATCAGATATGATCCTTTTTGGGCACGCCATGTAGCCTCACAATCTCGCTGATAAAAAATCTAGCTATGTCTAGCACCTATTACATCTATGCACAAGAATAAAATGTGCACTCTTTGTCAGAGTGTCAACTACCATGAAAATCGAGTCATGTCTCCTTGCCGTCATCGGAAATCCAACAATAAATTCCATTGAAATGACCTCCCATTTCAATTTCAGAATAACGTGTGTCTATATTAATCCGACCGGATGTCTATGTTCAACCTTCAATTGCTTACATTATATACATCTCTCCACGTAGTTAACTATATCCTCCTTCATTCCTTTTCATAAGAATAAGGGATTAATGTCTGCCCTCATATTCGTGACTCTAGGATGAGCCATGTACACTGCCTATGAGCTTCCTTTAAGATCAAACTTCTCAATTAGTTATTAGGCGGTACAAAAATCTGGTTATTATACCTGTTAGCATCAGAAGTCACTCCTGGATTGCAGTAGGAGCAGAGCCCGACGCCCATCAGTTTTATGTCACAATTTTGTTTAATGGGGTGATCGTATGGATAGAGACTCAAGAAGATATCGCTTTAACTCAGAAAACCGGGCTTGGTATGTAGAAAACAAGGGAGGTCTTAATCCAACTTCCATCAGTAAGTTGAGTATAAAATGGGTAGATGGAAGACTTGGTGAGAAGAGTGAGCAAGATTACCTCGGGCATCAGGCCTTCGGTAGCTTGAGGAGGAAAAACTCAGAAAACAAGATCCTCTTGGTCCAGAGTTTCAAGGAACTGAGAGATGACTCGACTGAATCCTCCAACTCCGAGCCATTTCAATGTTGAGAAAACACAAGAATTGATTAGAAGCATTGTGACTATTACAGTGATCCAACCTACATCATCCTATAACAACACAACTCGACTGGATCCTCCAATTCTGAGTTGTTCTAACACAGTGTAAACAAAGAAATGGAAAGAGGTTGACATCCATAAAGGCAAGAAGTCTCAAATGCCAATACATAACCAGAGCGACCAACACTTCATCAAAACTTTACAATCGGGAGCCTAGCTCAACCATCGATGCCTCAAAAAATGTCAAAACTAAGTACATATACTCCCAAACATTTTCCCAACAGAGGCGTCTTAGACTTTCAGGATGGGGCGTCTCTTCAATCAAATCTGACCTGCACTCCTCTGTCATATGCCATCTTAACTCTGCATGGCTCATGCTAAGGGGTAGCTGAGCCCTTAAATGATGAATTAGCATGCGCATGCTTCCCTGGTGAGTCGAGGACTCGACATGGCTTCTGTGGAAAAAACCAGTACAGAGGACCGTCTCGGGTAGACTTCCTGCTGGGACAACCATACCTTGCAATTAGTGAGTGAGGCGAAGTTTCAACCACCCTCTCTCTTCTTCATTTACTCCGAGCAAGTATTAGGGTTGAGATCAAGTTGAACTAGCACCTGGAGAACATGGTGATCCCTTCTGCAGCTAAACCCGGCGCTTCAGCCCTTTGCGCAGCTCTTTCTATCACCCCCAAGCGACTACAGGCTGTGACCCTGTGCCTATCTTCAAAGGCACTTTCAGTGTTTCGGGGTTTGTGGATAGGAAGGAGCTGATCCTTGCTCTTCAAAGTCACGATGGGAGAAATGCTGAGAGGGCCTAATTGGGCACCACGCATCCTTCTCTGATCTGACGATCCTAAACTAATTCAACGATACTGTGGGCCCCAGTCTCAGACGCCTTCAGCACTTCGCGTCTCATGGATGGGAGGGAGCTACTCCTTGTGCTTCGAAGTCGCGATGGGCGAAAATGTGAGGAGCCTAATCGCGCACCACGTGTCCCTTTTGGATGGACGACTGAGATCACTTTCGATGCTTCGGGACCCGCCTTGCCAAATGATAAATGTTAGCGCCCCTTCTCTAGGCCGGCTCCTTTGTGACCAAGCGCCAAAACCGTGGGCCCGACTCTGGGCGATTTCGGCACTTTAGGTTTTGGGGTTTCGAGATGTGAGATGATGAGGAACCTCTACCCTTCGAACTCTTGAATGCTGATATGCCGACGTGACTAGATATTGTGCCATGCGTCACTGGATCACACGACCCAGATTTTGTCTTGAAATATAGGTGCTATCTCTGGCACTATATCTTGGGTAACTTGGTAGCCCCACAAACCCGATGACTGTCGATCTGCTCTATAGATGGATCTTTACCACTGAAATCAGATTGCTCGCTCGCCTGCTTGCATTTTCCATCCGAAATGGATTTTTGTGCGTTGCTTATTGCGCTCATGGCTGTGACCTTGGACTAGAACACATTTGATGGGTTTTCAAACCCCATTTCTTCGCATTGTACGTCAAGGGTTTGAAATTGGGGAAAAGCACCCCGCTTGCAAGAATTGGTGCTAACATTAGGCTCCATGGGGGATAGAGTCATCCCTGTGATGCTCTAAGAACTCATTTTGCAGTTTCAGTGCCTTGCTGTTGGGCTATGGAGTCAAGCTCAAACCTTCTGCTGAGAAATATATGCCGAAAAGTAAAAAACCAAACAAACTAAACATAGACGCTCCAAGGAGCTTATTTATGTATAGTCTTAAACTAATAAAATCCTTTACATGGGGCTAGGTGAAAGCAAACTTCCACCATAGCCATTCAAGTTACTTCCTAAATAGAAGCTCCTTCCATCTGTCGATGATGGATAACAGACGATGTAACCAGGACATCAGAATGGTTACATCCTTTAATTAATCTTCAAGGGTTGCCGTGAAGATGAAGGTGGGTGGCTCCAAGGCATAAAGGAAATGCCACTCCATGTACTTGCTGACAGGGTCATAGAATGAGTGGTGAATTTCAGAAAATGGGCGACAGACAACCTTCTCTGCTACACAGTTGTTCACATGTGGCTGAATATCTCTGATAAGCACAGGTGGGTGGACAACTGATGTAGGCTCACTGCTCTTAGGTGGTGGCTGCTCGATAACTGGCTCTGGACAGAAAATACTCTGCTCCTCTGGTTCTTTCTCCTCTTCTTGTTGGCTCTCCCCCAGGTCAGATTCGTATTCATCATAAATAGGGACCATGGGATGGTTCTGCTTACTGTCATGTCGGTCAGTGTCTTCATAGTGATCAAATGTAGGATAAGCTTGTTGCTCATCATCACTATAATATTCATCAAAAAGGGGCTGACTTTCATTTCTATGTTCCTCCTCCAGAATAGTGATCCCGTCAAAAATATCCATTTTAGGGACAGTGGTATCTGCTGCTTCTGGCTGTTCATACATAATTTTTTTCTCTTTAATCCCAGCTAAAAATATATCGTGAGAAACCTCTTGAAGGAAAAGAGAAAAATCCTCCTCCACAATCATCTCTTCTTTAAAAACGGGGAGGTCTTCGTCATCATAAGCAGGGCTGCTAGGAACATCTGCTTCAACCTGACACCCAGGTGAGACATTTACTATAGACCACATCTGCTCTATAAGCTCATAATTTTCACAAGAGGCATGTTGATCTTTATGAACATCTAAAAGAACAGGTGCATCTGAAATAATGTCAGATGCTTCCGTTCTAGGGCTAACACAATTAATATCATTCAACACCTCTATTTTTTCATGGAAAATGCTTTCCTCCATAGTAAAAGCTTTATCATGGACATGGTCTTCAAAGCCAATAAAGGCTTCATGAAGCAAAGAAAACTCCTCACAATAGTTTTCATACAAATAATCAGCTGGATAGTAATCTTTACAAAATGAATTGAAAGCTGTATGAAAATCTGTCAAAGAATGGATACTTGCAGTGAGAAGAGATCGACACCAATCAAGAGCAACTCCCTTTAATGAATACCTGAAGAGCTTAATATGGACATCTTCATGAATGATATTAAGTCGATGAATAACCTCATGAAAGTCCAGTAAATGCTTAGTTGGTACCTCTGAACTCTTTGCGTGAAATTCAGAGAGGAAATTTTCCCATATGTCTCTATCAGGAAGTGCATTAGGAAAACCAACTATCTGGGAAAAGTCACAGAAAGAAAACCTTTGAGCTAAGATTTTCTCCATATCGAACCAGTGGAGTCACTGATTGATCCTTGAATCATGGAGTCGCCAGGTGAAAGATTTACTGCTTTGACTGTGCCTAGTCCTTGTTCACCATCAAAGGCCATATCTTAATGTTGTCGTTACCCCAGGAAGCTTCTCAGGCTGAGAAAGCAGCTGCTGAGACCTTCTCGAGAAAGCTCCTCTGGGTCAGCTTTCAGGCGTGCTAAAGTAGCCACAACTGAAATAGTGATGTGGAAACCTTGGAGTCGCCAGGTGCATAGTATCAATCTTTAAGGGCTCTGATGCCTGATGCACCTTCAAAATCAGAGGCTCAATGTCGTTCAATCTCGAGGAAAATTTTCAACTTCGTCCCCGACAACGGTGCTAGAAATGTTAGCGTTAGAAGTCACTCCTGGATTGCAGCAGGAGCAGAGCCCGACACCCATCAGTTTTATGTCATGATTTGTTTAATGAGGTGATCATATGGATAGAGACTCAAGAAGATATCGCTCTAACTCAGAAAACTAGGCTTGGTATGTAGAAAACAAGGGAGGTCTTGATCCAACTTCCGTCAGTAAGTTGAGTATAAAATGGGTAGATTGAAGACTTGGTGAGAAGAGTGAGCAATATTACCTCGGGCATCAGGCCTTCAACAGCTTGAGGAGGAAAAAATTAGAAAACAAGATCCTCTTGGTCCAGAGTTTCAAGGAACTAAGAGGTGACTTGACTGGATCCTCCAACTCCGAGCCATTTCAGCATTGAGAAAACACAAGAACTGATTAGAAGCATTGCGACTATTACAGTGTTCCAACCTACATCATCCCATAACAACGCAACTCGACTGGATCCTCCAATTTCGAGCTGTCTAACACAGTGTAAACAAAGAAATGGAAAGAGGCTGACATCCATAAAGGAAAGAAGTCTCAAATGCCAATACATAACTAGAGCGACCAACGCTTCATAAAAAATTTACAATCGAGAGCCTAGCTCAACCATCGATGCCTCAAAAAATGTCAAAAATAAGTACATATACTCCCAAACATTTGCCCAACATAGGCGTCTTAGACTTTCAGGATGGGGCATCTCTTCAATCAAATCTGACCTGCACTCCTCTGTCATACGCCATCTTAACTCTGCATGGCTCATGCTAAGGGGTAGTTGAGCCCTTAAATGCTGAATTAGCATGTGCAAGCTTCCCTAGTGAGTCGAGGACTCGGCATGGCTTCTATGGAAAAAACTAGTACAGAGGACCGTCTCGGGCAGACTTCCTACCGGGTCATCCATACCTTGCAATTAATGAGTGAGGCGAGGTTTCAACCACCCTCTCTCTTCTTCATTTACTTTGAGCAGGTATTAGGGTTGAGATCAAGTTGAACTGGCACCTGGAGAACACGGTGATCCTTTCTGCATCTAAACCCGGTGCTTCGGCCCTTTGGGCATCTCTTTCTATCACCCCCAAGCGACTACGGGCTGTGACCTTGTGCCTATCTTCAAAGGCGCTTTCGACGTTTCGAGGTTCGTGGATAGGAAGGAGCTGATCCTTTCTCTTCAAAGTCGCGATGGGCGAAATGTCGAGAGGGCCTAATTGGGTGCCACGCATCCCTCTCTGATCTGACGGTCCTGAACTAATTCGGTGATACTGTGGGCCCTAGTCTCAGACACCTTTGGCACTTCGCGTCTCACAGATGGGAGGGAGTTACTCCTTGAGCTTCGAAGTCACGATGGGAGAAAAGGTGAGGAGCCTAATCACGCACCATGTGTCCCTTTTTGATGGACGACTGAGATCGCTTTCGGTGCTTCAGGACCCGCCTTTCTGTTGGCTATCGGAAGTCACCCCTGGATTGCTAGCAGGAGCAGAGCCCGACGCCCATCAGTTTAATGTCACGATTTGTTTAAAGGGTGATCAAATGGAGGAAAAATTAGAACGGCATCGTATCAACTCAGAAACCAGACCGGGCATGCATGAACGAATGAGGTCTTGATAAACTCCAAACAATGAGTTACAGTAAAAAGGGTGAGTAGGTGGAAGACTTGCGTAAGGAGAATGCAAAGATCTATCATAAACATCAAGTTCGTAACAGTTTGGAGAAAGAAAGTATTTGAACACAAAGTCTCTTTATATTCAAACACAGAAAACCAGAGAATACAAAAATGTCACGACAAACCCTTTATCATAACATAACTGTAACAATCCACGTGAACCATTCAACTGTGAACTCTCCGGCATGAGATGAAACATAGATGGAAAAAGGAGAACTGTTTGTTATAAACCAAGAAATCTCAATCGCAGAGGCATAACCGGGAAACCAGAATGGTGCTGAAACTTTACAGTCGGGAGCTTAGCTCTACCATCGATAGATACAAAAATGGCAAAAATGCCTACATATACTCAAAACAACAACAGCAGCGGAACCAAGAAATTGCATTGAAGACTTTGCGTCTGCATGGCTTCTGACACTCTGCAGCCGCAATCTTTGAATAATTGTGCAACTTATGGCAGACGCGATCAATCTTCTGACAGTTTATTCGGCAAATCGACGTGCCTTTAATCCAATGCAGGACTTTCCCATTATGGCGGAGACGATGTCTAACCACCACCAACCGCTTCAATAACTGCTTCTTGGGATTGAGAATGGCCTGGCCAACTCAACACTTCGAGATATGGAAGACTCCCCGTGCTGCCACCTGGAACAACTGAACGGCTTGAAGGATGGGTATGGAGGCCGACGCAGGGGGATGAGCGCACGACGGGAATGGTGGTGCCAGGTTATAAGGGCGTGGAAGAAGTGACGATGAGAGAAGGATGACGGAGGACGATTCATGGCGGAAGACATCAAGTGGAAGGGAGGAAGACGGGAGAAATGAATTCACCTTTGGGTGAGAGGATAACGTGGAAAGGAACGGGACACGTGGCGAACATCGAGTGGGTGATGAGAAGAAGGGAGGACCATGTGGACCAAAGAGGGGAGGTGGATGGATGACACACGGTAGCAGGGGACAGGTGGGAATGAATATGACATGACAAGAGATAGGCCCACGCTGGTTAAACATAGGGCAGCTGAGAAGGGCGTGGCTGCACGAGCGTCGCTGATCTGTGCGCATCGATCGTGGCCGTCGAGAAGCTGCATATGCGATTCCGGACTCCCCCCCTCCGC
>JZKD02S1231346.1:805310-816302 GCA_000966675.3 Picea glauca
CATGCTAAAATTGTAAAGTGTATTTCGCTTCAAGTATAAAAGTGAATCACTATAAGTAGCTTTAATATTTTATTTTAGAGTTATTTATTTTGCATGAAGTAACTTCATTGTAAACATGATCCCCACTTCTCTTTATAAAAGTGGGTCACTTCATAAAGCAACTTACACCACCACGTGGTCCTTTGGTTATCATTTATGCCTTTTTTTAAAATGACATAACTCTCACATCTAGTCCATTTTAAGTGTCATTTTTTTTAAAACCGCATAAATTTTCGAGATCTTTCCATTCAGATCATCAGTTTCAGTTTTTAAATCCATATTATATGCATATTTAATATGTATTCTACAATTAATCTCTTACTTACCAATACCAACTACTTCCAATGGAAATCCCATAAGGAGGATTTATTAAGAAGTAAAGGCTTGTATCGGATTACCTTGGGAAAGGAAACAACACCCACTGATGCTGATAAGAAAGCCAAATGGGATAATAGGAATGATGAAACACATGGATTAATCAGAATGTCCATCTCTCMTGATTTAAGGTTCCACCTTCAATCAATTGATAAACCCAAAGAAGCTTGGGAAAAGATTGAAGCTGTGTTTGGTAAACACAATATTATTCGAGCACAACAGTTAGAAAATCAAGTATTAACTTTAAGTCCAAGTGATTTTTCTTGCATTGAAGACTATCTGCCTAAATTTAAAACACTCAAAACTTTATGTGAAGAATGTACGATAAAGATAGACAAAGATCGTTGCATCTATCTTATTCTTTCTAAGCTAGGTAGTGCATATTCTATATTTGTATCTACCTTTTATGCCATGTAAAAGGCTCTAGGGACAAATTATCCAAAACCCAGTCTTGAGAACTTTTGTAATGCTTTGATTAGAGAGAAAGATAATCTAGTACAACTTGGAGTGATTAGCACTGCAAGTACCTCCAACAAAACCTTAGTTGTCCATCAGAAAGATAAACCCAAGAAGCAACATCCTCGCTACAATAATAAGCAATATAAGGGTCCCAAACCCACTCAGACAGATTCTGCTCCTAATGGAGACAAATGAGCAAAATATAAAAATAAGAAGACTGACAGACATTGCAACTTTTGTGATAAAGATGGTCATGATGAGTCCAAATGTTTCAAGAAGATGGCAGCTTTAGAAGAAGTGGTGAAGAAGCACAACATGAATATTGATTCTACTTCTTCTTCTTCTTCTCATGGACATGCACTTTCTGCTTTTGTTTTCTCCTTCAATACAACTTCTACTTCTACTTCTGATGAGTGGCTTATTGATTTTGGAGAATCTTATCATATGGTTAAGGATAGAGACATATTTTCTTCTCTAAATGAATGTAACACCAAGAAAATATTTGTTGGTGATGATAGATCTCTTAGTGTTGAAGGATCTGGAAAAGTTCAAGTAGAAAATGGTCATTTCAATGATGTATTATTTGTTCCAAGTCTTTCTTGTAACCTTCTATCAGTATATCAAAACACTCATTCAGGTGAAGGTAAAACCGTAGATTTTTCACCTCACCAAGTTGTAATCAAGGATCTAAAAGATACTAAGCATGTTCTTGCAACTAGAATTGTTGATGATATTACCAGGTTGTACAAATTTGAAAACTTTGGGTCATCATCTTTTTCATCAATTTTTGCTGCTCATAGCGATGACTTGAGAAAACTTTGGCATGAGCGGGTTGGTCATCTAAACTATCGCTCATTGCAACAACTATGTAATCAAAAGACGATGACTAGTCTTCCTCTAGTTTCATGCAGAGATGGTGTTTGTGTCGGTTGTGTTCTCAAAAAACATCATCGGGATAGTTTTGACAAATGTGCCTCTTGGCACGCCTCGGGTCCTTTGCAGCTTGTTCACAATGATTTGTGTGGTCCACTTTATTCTCCTTGTTTTTTTGGGTGCAAGTATTTCTTAACTTTCATTGATGACTTTTCCAGACGTACTTGGGTTTACTTCTTAAAACTTAAGAGCNATCTTCGACGTTTGTGCCTTCTTCTGTTATGGTCTCTTCTTTGAATGATGAAAGTGAGGATGAAAATCCACCTCCACTTGCTCACTTTCCTCCAGATGAGTCCTTTGAACCTGAAACAACACCAGCTCCACTGCTTACTAGATGGGTCTGTTCAATAGGAGAAGCAGCTAGTGATCTTGTCGGTGATCCTTCAGATCAACATTAGACACGTTCACAGTTCCAACGAGACTCTTCTCTTTTGGATCAAGTTTCAGAAACTCATGGTCCAGAGACATTTGTAGAAGCTTCAAGTCATCCAGATTGGGATACAACAATGAATGAAGAGTATCGTTATTTAATGACAAATGATACTTGGGATCTTGTACCTCTTCCGAAAGGAATAAAACTTGTCATATGTAAATGGGTCTACAGAACTAAGTATACATCATATGGAAGTGTTGAAAGACCCAAGGCTCAGTTAGTTGCCAAAGTATTTTCCCAAGTTGAAGGAATTGAATTTTATGAAACCTTTGCCACTATAGCCAAAATGAATTTCACCTGCCTTGTTCTTTCCCTTGCTGCCTCAGATAAATGGGAGGTCCATCATATGGATGTTAAATCCGCCTTTTTACACGAATATTTGCAAGAATAAATCTACATGGAACAATCTCTTGGCTATGTCCAGAATGACTCTAGCCTTGTTTTTCGCCTTAAGAAATCTCTTTATGGTCTCAAGCAAGCTCCCCAGGCTTGGTATGCCAAAATGAACAACTTTCTTATTGCCACTGGATTCTCTAGATGCCATTCTGATCCTAATGTCTATACCAAGAAAGTAGAAATCCATCTAATAATCCTTGTCCTTTATGTTGATCACCTTATCCTTACTAGTAGTAACTCAAAACTTTTAAACCATGTGAAAACCAACCTTAAGAAGAAATTTGAAATGACAGACTTAGGCATTTTGCACTATTTCCTTAGCCTCTAAATTTTGCAAACCAATGAAGGATTTTTTCTTTCCCAGTCTAAGTATGCTTGTGACCTTCTTTGTCGCTTTCACATGGATGATTGTAAACTATCCCCTTCTCCCTTCCAATATGGAGTCAATCTTACTGCCACCTGTACTTCTCTCGAAGTTGATGCCACCCTGTACCGTCAGTTAGTTTGTAACCTCTTATACTTGACTCATACCCATCCTGATATTTCCTTTGTTGTTGGTCTTGTTGCCCAGTATATGAAAACACCCCATGAAATCCATTGGAAATAAGCTAAAAGGATACTTAGCTATGTCTGTGGTACAATTCAGTTCGGGATATATTACAGGTCAGGGGGGAAATTTTTATTGGTTGGTTTCATTGATTCAGATTGGGCCGGAGACCCTGATGATTGGAAGTCTACTGCATGTTATGTTTTCAGCCTTGGTTCATGACTTGTCACTTGGGCCTATAAGAAACAACAGGCTATTGCACTTTATTCAAAAGAAGTAGAGTACCGAGCAGTGGTAAATGCATGTCAGGAAGCCTTGTGGCTTCGACATATCCTTTCAGAGTTTGGATTCCAGTAGCATCATCTGACCAGCCTTTGGTGTGACAATCAGAGTGCCATCAAGATCACCAAAGACCCAGTTAAACATCACCATAGAAAACACATCGAGATACACATGCAATTCATCATAAATCTCATTCATGATCAAGTTATCGAAGTGCTCTTTTTCCCTATAGAAGATCAAGTTGCAGAGATTTTAAAAATTTTTCTTATAGAAGGGAAGTTTTCCAAACTTTGATCTATGCTAGGAGTTCGGGAAGTTGTCATTAAGGGGGGATTGATCCAAATTTTATGAGCAGAACGAAATGACTACAAATTATTAATAGGTTCTTAACACAAAATAATAGAGATACAGTAAAACTGGTTTTCTATTCAATAAGCAAATAAGTTAAAACTGTAAAATGCAGCGGAAACAAGCTTGCTGGACTGGTGGCAGATTATCTTTGAGAAGAGATGTCACGGTTGTGCTCATTCACAAGAAGATGATTACAATGAGNTAAAACTTGTCATATGTAAATGGGTCTACAGAACTAAGTATACATCATATGGAAGTGTTGAAAGACCCAAGGCTCAGTTAGTTGCCAAAGTATTTTCCCAAGTTGAAGGAATTGAATTTTATGAAACCTTTGCCACTATAGCCAAAATGAATTTCACCTGCCTTGTTCTTTCCCTTGCTGCCTCAGATAAATGGGAGGTCCATCATATGGATGTTAAATCCGCCTTTTTACACGAATATTTGCAAGAATAAATCTACATGGAACAATCTCTTGGCTATGTCCAGAATGACTCTAGCCTTGTTTTTCGCCTTAAGAAATCTCTTTATGGTCTCAAGCAAGCTCCCCAGGCTTGGTATGCCAAAATGAACAACTTTCTTATTGCCACTGGATTCTCTAGATGCCATTCTGATCCTAATGTCTATACCAAGAAAGTAGAAATCCATCTAATAATCCTTGTCCTTTATGTTGATCACCTTATCCTTACTAGTAGTAACTCAAAACTTTTAAACCATGTGAAAACCAACCTTAAGAAGAAATTTGAAATGACAGACTTAGGCATTTTGCACTATTTCCTTAGCCTCTAAATTTTGCAAACCAATGAAGGATTTTTTCTTTCCCAGTCTAAGTATGCTTGTGACCTTCTTTGTCGCTTTCACATGGATGATTGTAAACTATCCCCTTCTCCCTTCCAATATGGAGTCAATCTTACTGCCACCTGTACTTCTCTCGAAGTTGATGCCACCCTGTACCGTCATTTAGTTTGTAACCTCTTATACTTGACTCATACCCATCCTGATATTTCCTTTGTTGTTGGTCTTGTTGCCCAGTATATGAAAACACCCCATGAAATCCATTGGAAATAAGCTAAAAGGATACTTAGCTATGTCTGTGGTACAATTCAGTTCGGGATATATTACAGGTCAGGGGGGAAATTTTTATTGGTTGGTTTCATTGATTCAGATTGGGCCGGAGACCCTGATGATTGGAAGTCTACTGCATGTTATGTTTTCAGCCTTGGTTCATGACTTGTCACTTGGGCCTATAAGAAACAACAGGCTATTGCACTTTATTCAAAAGAAGTAGAGTACCGAGCAGTGGTAAATGCATGTCAGGAAGCCTTGTGGCTTCGACATATCCTTTCAGAGTTTGGATTCCAGTAGCATCATCTGACCAGCCTTTGGTGTGACAATCAGAGTGCCATCAAGATCACCAAAGACCCAGTTAAACATCACCATAGAAAACACATCGAGATACACATGCAATTCATCATAAATCTCATTCATGATCAAGTTATCGAAGTGCTCTTTTTCCCTATAGAAGATCAAGTTGCAGAGATTTTAAAAATTTTTCTTATAGAAGGGAAGTTTTCCAAACTTTGATCTATGCTAGGAGTTCGGGAAGTTGTCATTAAGGGGGGATTGATCCAAATTTTATGAGCAGAACGAAATGACTACAAATTATTAATAGGTTCTTAACACAAAATAATAGAGATACAGTAAAACTGGTTTTCTATTCAATAAGCAAATAAGTTAAAACTGTAAAATGCAGCGGAAACAAGCTTGCTGGACTGGTGGCAGATTATCTTTGAGAAGAGATGTCACGGTTGTGCTCATTCACAAGAAGATGATTACAATGAGGCTCTGAAGGCCTTTTTACAATAAACATGAATGCCAAAAACCCTAGACATCCAAAAATCTAACCCTAGGAGATGAAGCGCCAAAATTCATGTGGGCCCCGTCTGGGTAAGTTAGTACATAAACTTCCCGGGGTCGTAACTTTTGCATACGGTCTCCTTTTTAGGAGTATGATAGCCCATTGGAAAGGTATCGTCGAGGATATTCATTTTTGGGACTCAATCATGCCTTCAAATATCATTGAGAATCTCGATCCCGAAAAACCTTCATTTAGGCCCTCAAAATGGCCCCGGAAGTTAAAACTACTAAAAATAGTAAATTGCCAAAATTGCCTGAAAACCATTTTGAGCCAGTTGGAAAAGGTGGGTGGCAACCAATATCCACCTGGATCAATCCTCCATCCTTAGGAAACAATGGTCTCCATTTCGTTGAGTTCCCCCATCAGATGAGGAAATTTCTGCTGAATTTGGCCCCGGGTGAGCCACTTGCCTTGGTGCAGGGGTTGCCCTGCTTTGGCGACTCGATAAAGTTGGATCCTTTGTTGTCAAGTTCCCTTGATATGTGTGTCCACAATATGATTGTTGGATTCATGTTGTATGTAATCGGGGTTGAGATCTGTTGGTGTCAGTTGTTTTTCTACGTCTAAGGTGTCCAATAATGGTGGGAAATAAGGGTGAAGGAGATTCACGTTGAACACTGGGTGCAGGAAAAAGAAAGGAGGAATGTTGAGATCAAAAGTATTATCCCCCATGGTCTTTGTGATGGTGTATGGCCCATAACGGAGTGGACGAAGCTTCCGATTTGGTCCTGTAAGGCATTCTTTCTGCAATTGCAACCAAACTTTTTCGCCCACCTGAAACTTATGTGGCACCCGATGTTGATCATTGTGTTGCTTGTACTTGTCATTGGACTTCTGTAGGATATCTTGAACCTATTGGTAGATGTGCTAGATCTTCTCAATGAACCAGGTGACTTTGTCAACTTCAATTGGAGCAGGAGATGAGTTGGTCGAGGTGACCGCAAGGGGAAGTGCAACATCTATGGGACCCAATGGTTGGAATCCCAACCCCACCTGAAAGGGGATGTGTCTAGCTGAGCTATGCAGGGCTACGTTGTAGCTATGTTGGACATAGGGAAGGATATCATCCCATGTGTGAGGGTGCTTTGAATTATATATGTGAAGGATATGCATAATCATTCAATTTATGACCTTGGTTTGGCCATCTGTTTGGGGGTGGAAGGCCGTGGATTTGGTGAGCTTAGTGTCCAACAGTGACCAGAGGCTCGACCAGAATGTGCTGAGAAATGGACTGTCCTGATATGAGACAACGGTTTGTGAGATTCCAAAATGTACCCAGACTCGTTCAAAGAAGAGCTTGGCAGTGGCCTTTGCTGTGATGTTCTTCTTACATGAAACCATAATCACCATCTTAGAAAAGCGATCAACAACCACAAAACACAGTCATTTCCCTGCTTGGTGTATGGGATGCCCAACATGTAGTCCATTGAGATGGATTCCCATGGCCTGTCAAGAGTAGGAAGAGGGGTGTACATGCCTTATTTCTTAGTGGTTGGTTTGGCAATAACACAGGCAGTGCAAGACCTGATATACTTGCTAACCTCCTATTGAATTTTTGGCAAGTAGAAATGTTTCTGTAGCATCACCATTGTCTTTTCTATGCCGAAGTGTCCTTCCACCCAAGTGTAGTGGGCTTCCCAAATCATCTTTGCTCGCTCGCTTGATGGAACACAGATATGGCCCAGACGACACAACAACACATCCTGAAGATGGAAATTATCGACAACTGCGTTTGCACCCAAACATTTGGTAGGTGGTGGCGAAGTCTGGGTCTGTCTCATAGACTTGGGGCCATCCAGAGGTCTCATGGCCACAGGAGTCTAGCACCATGGTGAGTGTCATGACTGGCAGTCTCCTGAGGCAATTAGCGACGCGATTGGTGCTTCTTGTTTTATACTTGATGTTGAGGTGGAATTGTTGCAAGTATGTGGACCACTTTTGATGGCGATCATTCTGCAATTTTCCTTGAGTCTGCATGAACTGTAGTGGATTATGATCAGTGTGGATGATTGACTCCTTCCCAAGAATGTAATGTCNTAAAACTTGTCATATGTAAATGGGTCTACAGAACTAAGTATACATCATATGGAAGTGTTGAAAGACCCAAGGCTCAGTTAGTTGCCAAAGTATTTTCCCAAGTTGAAGGAATTGACTTTTATGAAACCTTTGCCACTATAGCCAAAATGAATTTCACCTGCCTTGTTCTTTCCCTTGCTGCCTCATATAAATGGGAGGTCCATCATATGGATGTTAAATCCGCCTTCTTACACGAATATTTGCAAGAATAAATCTACATGGAACAACCTCTTGGCTATGTCCAAAATGACTCTAGCCTTGTTTTTCGCCTTAAGAAATCTCTTTATGGTCTCAAGCAAGCTCCCCAATCTTGGTATGCCAAAATGAACAACTTTCTTATTCCCACTGGATTCTCTAGATGTCGTTCTGATCCTAATGTCTATACCAAGAAAGTAGAAATCCATCTCATAATCCTTGTCCTTTATGTTGATCACCTTATCCTTACTAGTAGTAACTCAAAACTTTTAAACCATGTGAAAACCAACCTTAAGAAGAAATTTGAAATGACAGACTTAGGCGTTTTGCACTATTTCCTTAGCCTCTAATTTTTGCAAACCAATGAAGGATTTTTTCTTTCCCAGTCTAAGTATGCTTGTGACCTTCTTCGTCGCTTTCACATGGATGATTGTAAACTATCCCCTTCTCCCTTCCAATATGGAGTCAAGCTTACTGCCACCTGTACTTCTCTCGAAGTTGATGCCACCCTGTACCGTCAGTTAGTTTGTAACCTCTTATACTTGACTCATACCCATCCTGATATTTCCTTTGTTGTTGGTCTTGTTGCCCAGTATATGAAAACACCCCATGAAATACATTGGAAATAAGCTAAAAGGATACTTAGCTATGTATGTGGTACAATTCAGTTCAGGATACATTACAGGTCAGGGGGGAAATTTTTATTGGTTGGTTTCATTGATTCAGATTGGGTCGGAGACCCTGATGATCGGAAGTCTACTGCATGTTATGTTTTCAGCCTTGGTTCATGACTTGTCACTTGGGCCTATAAGAAACAACATGCTATTGCACTTTATTCAAAATAAGTAGAGTACCGAGCAGTGGTAAATGCATGTCAGGAATCCTTGTGGCTTCGACATATCCTTTTAGAGTTTGGATTCCAGTAGCATCATCNAAACTTGTCATATGTAAATGGGTCTACAGAACTAAGTATACATCATATGGAAGTGTTGAAAGACCCAAGGCTCAGTTAGTTGCCAATGTATTTTTCCAAGTTGAAGGAATTGACTTTAATGAAACCTTTGCCCCTATAGCCAAAATGAATTTCATCTGCCTTGTTCTTTCCCTTGCTGCCTCAGATAAATGGGAGGTCCATCATATGGATGTTAAATCCGCCTTCTTGCACGAATATTTGCAAGAATAAATCTACATGGAACAACCTCTTGGCTATGTCCAGAATGACTCTAGCCTTGTTTTTCACCTTAAGAAATCTCTTTATGGTCTCAAGCAAGCTCCCTAAGCGTGGTATGCCAAAATGAACAACTTTCTTATTGCCACTGGATTCTCTAGATGCCATTCTGATCCTAATGTCTATACCAAGAAAGTAGAAAGCCATCTCATAATCCTTGTCCTTTATGTTGATCACCTTATCCTTACTAGTAGTAACTCAAAAATTTTAAACCATGTGAAAACCAATCTTAAGAAGAAATTTGAAATGACAGACTTAGGATTTTTGCACTATTTCCTTGGCCTCCAATTTTTGCAAACCAATGAAGGATTTTTTCTTTCCCAGTCTAAGTATACTTGTGACCTTCTTCGTCACTTTCACATGGATGATTGTAAACTATCCCCTTCTCCCTTCCAATATGGAGTCAAGCTTACTGCCACCTGTACTTCTCTCGAATTTGATGCCACCCTGTACTGTCAGTTAGTTTGTAGCCTCTTATACTTGATTCATACCCATCCTGATCTTTCCTTTGTTGTTGGTCTTGTTGCCCGGTATATGCAAACACCCCATGAAATCCATTGGAAATAAGATAAAAGGATACTTAGATATGTCTATGGTACAATTCAGTTCGGGATACATTACAGGTCAGGGGGGACATTTTTATTGGTTGGTTTCACTGATTCAGATTGGGCCGGAGACCCTGATGATCGGAAGTCTACTGCATGTTATGTTTTCAACCTTGGTTCATGACTTGTCACTTGGGCCTATAAGAAACACTAGGCTATTGAACTTTATTCAAAAGAAGTAGAGTATCGTGCAGTGGTAAATGCATGTTAGGAAGCCTTGTGTCTTCAACATATCCTTTCAGAGTTTGGATTCCAGTAGCATCATCCGACCAGCCTTTGGTGTGACAATCAGAGTGCCATCAAGATCACCAAAGACCCAGTTAAACATCAGCATAGAAAACACATCGAGATACACATGCAATTCATCATAAATCTCATTCATGATTAAGTTATCGAAGTTCTCTTTTTCCCTACTGAAGATCAAGTTGCAGACATTTTCAAAAAGTTTCTTATAGAAGGGAAGTTTTCCAAACTTTGATCTATGTTAGGAGTTCGGGAAGTTGTCATTAAGGGGGGATTGATTCGTATTTTATGAGCAGAACGAAATGAATACAGATTATTAATAGGTTCTTAACACAAAATAATAGAGATACAGTAAAACTGGTTTTCTATTCAATAAGGAAATAAGTTGAAACTGTAAAATGCAACGGAAACAAGCTTGCTGGAATGGTGGCAGATTATCTTTGAGAAGAGATGTCACGGTTGTGCTCATTCTCAAGAAGATGATTACAATGAGGCTTTGAAGGCCTTTTTACAATAAACAGGAATGCCAAAAACCCTAGACATCCAAAAATCTAACCCTAGGAGATGAAGTGCCAAAATTCATGTGGGCCTCGTCTGGGTAAGTTAGTACATCAACTTCCCGAGGTCGTAACTTTTGCATACAATCTCCTTTTTAGGCGTATGATAGCCCATTGGAAAGGTATTGTCGAGGAGATTCATTTTTGGGACTCAATCATTCCATCAGATATCATTGAGAATCTCTATCCCGAAAAACCTTCATTTAGGCCCTCAAAATGGCCCCGGAAGTTAAAACTGCTAAAAATAGTAAATTGCCAAAATTGCTTGAAAAGCATTTTGAGCCAGTTGGAAAAGGTGGGTGGCAACCAATATCCACCTGGATCAATCCTCCCTCCTTAGGAAGCAATGGTCTCCATT